>JAQZBX010008410.1:0-48147 GCA_029593785.1 Cabassous unicinctus
ACTCAGAAAAAAAAAAAAAAACCACACCAAGATCAGGTAGGAGATTTACAGTCCAGACCCCTTCCCCTCCCTTGGTCCTGCACACCTTAAGAGTCACAAAGAGGCAGCATAGCCCCATCCTTCCTGTTGTGTATGCAGACCATAGAGCCTCTCACAGCAGCAAGTTAGAACCCCACACCTGTCCAGGCACAAGGACCCAAGTTTGCAGAACACAAGCAGCTGGGGAGCATCCCATACAAAAGTGCCTCTTCTCTTGTGGGTTTCATTGCTTTCAGCGTCTTGCTTCTGTGTCTTTCTCTTTGTCTGAATTTCATTCTCTCATAAAGAACTCCAGTAATAGAATTAAGAACCATTCTGAATGAGGTGGGTCACACCTTAACTCATGTAGCCTCATCAAATTTCCTACTAACAAGGGGTCCACACACACAAGAATGGATTAAATTTAGCAACATATTTTTCTTGGGTACAAATGGCTTCAATGTCACATAGACCTTTCTATATTAACACCAGCTGGCTACCTGGGGAGGGATATCATAACAGAGAAGCAACCGGAGACAAAAATCCCTCACAGGATCAAGAAGGGGGAAAACTGAACTGCTGTAAGGTAGGACAGGTCTCAGAATTGGAAAGTTTAATGAAAAGGGGACACTGAGTGAGGGAGAGAATTTAAACTAATCATAGGAGTTGGGGAGAAAATTCTGCAAAAAATAAAAATAAAAAAATAACAGATCAGGCTTCCCAGAGAAGGAACAGAAGGAAAGAAGCTTTCTCCTGGAGTTGAAATGATTGCATATAAAAGGGCTGTCTAAAAAGTTGTGCTGCATATCTAGGGGAAGAATCAGGTGCGGAAGAGCTGAAGAGCTGAGAAAATGCAAACAGTTAATCATGAGTTATTCCAAAGGTGTAGTATAAGATGGGCCAAGTGTCAAAGAAAAGCCTGAACACATAGTCAATCTTCAATAAAACCCTAGGCAAGAGGGAGATAATGATCTTCAGAGTCAGCACATCAAATCAATCAGATGCCCAGATATCAGGAAAAAATTACAAGCCATACTAAAAAACAGGAAGATATGGCTTATTCAAAGAAACAAATTAAAATTTCAGAGGAGACACAGAATTTGGAACAAATAATGAAAGTTCAAACAAACCTCCTAAATCAATTTAAGGAGCTAAAGGAAAATATAGGTAGAAAAAAACTGACATTGTATCTAGAGCTAAAGGATATTAAGAAGACAATGTCTGAGCAAAAAGAATAATTTGAAAGTTTAAACAGAAACAATAGAAATTGTGGGGCTAAAAGGCACAATAATGGAGATTAAAAATACACTAAAGCTACACAACAGCAGATTTGATCAGACAGAAGAAAGAATCAGTGAGCTAGAATACAGGACAATCAAAATCATATAGTCAGAACATATAGAGAAAAGAATAGAAAAGATTAAACAGTGTCTCAGGGACTTGGGTGACAACATGAAGCCTACTAGTATATGCATCACAGGATTCCCAGAAACAGAAGAGAAGGGGAAATAGGCAAAAAGTATATTTGAGGAAACAATGGCCTAAAATGCCCTAACTCTTATGAAAGAGATAAATATACAATCCAAGAAGTGCAATGTACTCCAAACAGAATAAACCTTAATAGACCTACTCTGAGAAACATAATAATCAGAATGCCAAATGCCAAAGATAGAGAATTCTGAAAGCAACAAGACAAAAGCAATCCATCCCATACAAGGGATCGTTTATAAAACCAAGTGCTGTTTCTCAACAGAAACCATGGAGATGAGAAGGCAGTGGTATTATATATTTAAGGTACTGAAAGCGAAAAACTATCAGCCAAAAATTCTTTATCCACCAAAACTGTCCTTCAAAAATGAAGGCGAGTTTAAAATATTAACAGATAAGCAGAAAATGAGGGAGTTTGTTACCAAAAGACTGCCTTACAAGAATTGCTAAAGGGAGATTGAGGTGTAAAGGACAAGAAAGGAGAGAGTAGCTTGAAACAGTGTGAAGAAATGAAGATCTTCAATAAAGGTAACTAAATGGGCAAATGAAAAGCCAAATAGTACTGAATTCCTGATATAAAACTCTACATTTTAATTCCTATAAAAGTCAGAATACAATTATATTTTAAAAAGTCATATTTCCTGACATACAAATATAAAGAGGTGATGTGGGACAAAAACTATACGAAAAGGGGAAATGGAAGGATATGGAAGCACGGAACATACATGTTATTAAAATGAAATTGAGAATGAAATAAAACAATAGAGAGCATTAACAAAGCCAAAAGTTGGTTGTTTGAAAGATCAGTAAAATTGACAAAACTTTAGGTAGATTGACAAAGAAAAAATTATAAAGGATGAAAATAAATAAAATCAAAAATAAGAGGTGGGCCATTATTACTGACCCCACAGAAATAAAAAGTGTCATTAGAGGATATATTGAAAAACTGTATGCCAACAAATTAGACAATGTATATTACATGGACAAATTCCTACAAACACATAATTTACATTGGCTCTAGAAGAAATAGAGGATCTCATCAGACCAGATTGCAAGTAAAGAAATTGAATCAGTCATCAAAAACCACCCAACAGAACCAGATGGATTCACAAATGAATTCTATCAAACATTCCAAGAAGATTCAATCCCAATTTGACTCAAAATAATCCCCAAAATTGAAGAGGGCAATATCACTCTAATACCAAAGCCAGATAAAAATACTACCAGAAAAGAGAATTACAGACCAATTTCTCTTATGAATATAGATACAAAAAAATCCATAATAAAATATTAGCAAATTGACTTCAATAGCACATTAAATAATTATACACCCTGATTGAGTGGGATTTATCCCAAGTATGCAAGGGTAGTTCAACACAAGATAATCAATTAATTTAATACATCACATTAACAAAACAAAGGGTAAAAACCACATGATCATCTCAATTGATGCAGAAAAATCATTTTACAAAATTCAGCATCCTTTTTTGTCTAAAAGCACTTAGAAAATTAGGAATAGAAGGAAACTTCCTCAACATGATAAAGGGCATATATGAAAAACCCACTGCTAACATCATATTCAATGGTGAAAGACTAAAAGCTTTCCCTGTAAGATCTGGAACAAGATAAGGATGTCCACTGTCACCACTGTTATTCAACATTGCATTGGAAATTCTAGCCAGAGCAATTAGGCAAGAAAAAGAAAAGGTATCTAAACTGGAATAGAAGAAGTAAATTTTCTCCATTTGCAGATGACATGAGCCAATATATAGAAAGTCCCAGAAACTCTATAACAATGCTCCTAGAGCTAATAAACAAATGCAGCAAAGTGCCAAGATACAAGACTGACATGCAAAAATCAGTAGTGTTTCTATATAATAATAATGTGCAATCTGAGGAGGAAAGCAAGAAAAGAATTCCATTTCCAATAACAACTAAAAGAATCAAATATCTCAGAATTAATATAATCAAGGATGTAAAGGACTTATTCATGAACAACAACAAATGTTTGTTAAGAGAAATCAAAGAAGATCTAAAGAAATGGAAGGTCATTCCATGTTCATAAATTGAAGACTAAATATTTTTAAGATGCAAATTTTACCCAAAATGATTTACAGATTCATTACAATCTCAATCAAAATTCAGCTTAATTTGTGGAAATAGAAAAGCCAATCATCAAATTTATTTGGAAGGGAAAAGGCCCATGAAAAGCCAAAACCATCTTGAAAAAGAAGAAGAAAGTGGGAATATTCACTTCCTGACTGTAAAATTTATTACAAAGCTACAGTGATCAAAACAGCATGGTGAGAAGCAGATGTGGCTCAAGTTATTGAACTTCCACCTAATACATGGGAGGTCCCGGGTTCAATTCCCAGTGCCTCCTAAAGAAGATGAGCAAGACAGCGAGCTGACACAATGGGCAGGTGTGGCGAGCTGATGCAACAAGAGACACACGGAGGAGAACATAATGAGAGACAACAAAGCAGGGAGTGGAGGTGGCTCAAAGAATTAGGTGCCTCCCTCCCACATGGGAGGTCCCAGGTTCTGTTCCCAGTGCCTCCTAAATAAAAAAAGACAAGCACACAAAAAACAGACACAGCAAATGCAAACAATGAGGAGGTGGGGAGAAATAAATAAATAAACTAAATCTTAAAAAACAAACAAACAAACAAAAAGCATGGTACTGGCACACAGATAGATATATTGACCAATGGAATAGAATTGAGAGTTCAGAAAATACACCCTCACATCTATGGTCAGTTGTTTTTTGACATGGCTGCCAAGTCCAATCAATTGGGAAAGACTAGACTCTTCAACAAATTGCACTAGAAGACCTGGATATCTCTATACAAAAGAATAAAGAGAGACCCCTATCTCATACCATATACAAAAATTAACTCAAAATGCATCAAAGACCTAAATATAAGAAGCAGCAGTACTATAAAGCTCCTAGAAGAACACATAAGGAAGCACATCATCCTCACCATTCTCCATTTCTTTTCCTCAGATTCCAATCCTTATTTCAGCAGTTCTTAATCTATACAGGCTTTGCATAGATTAAGTATGTTCCTTCTGTGTTCCTTCTATTCATTGCTGAAGGCTCTACTTGTAGGTCATATGCTCAGGGAACCTTCATAGGCTCTTCTGTAGGTATGCTTGCTACAGACTTCCCCTGCTCCTAGTGCTGCTAATGCTTCTGTTCCTAACATATTACGTACCATTTATTGAGCTTGTGCTGATGCCAACTGTTGACTTGAATTCTTCACACCAATTAGCTAATTAAATCATTATGAAAGCCCTATATGTGAGCCCTGTATGTGATAGATAGTATGTTAACCTACTTTTACTTTAGAAAAGAAAGGTTAGGACAAGTTAAGTCCTTTGTACAAGTTTCCATTACTAGGAAGTAGCAAAGTCAGAATTTGAAGCCAGTTTAAATTCCTATGTTTTCTCTTGCTTATAACAAAATATTCTATTTAATATTTGTCTTCTCTGCTAGTGAGAATGCTCTGTGAATATACCTGGGCCTAGGCCTGAGCCTATATTTGTTGACACTGAATTTTCTAAACACATCTGAGCTCATGCTACATAGTATGCACACAATATATATTTCTTGAATGAATTAATATAGTAATTTGGGGCATGATCTGAAAACATTGGGGAAAAATGTTGGCAACTCAAAATACAAGCCTAAAATTAAGCAGAAAAATAAATGTTATGGTATGTAAAAAACAAAAATAAACACAAATTTATTGCCTCACAGTTCTGGAGGCTAGAAGTTTGAAATCATGGTGTCAAAAGGGCCATACTCCCTCTGAAGGCCCTAGAAAAGAAATCTTCCTTGCTTCTTCCTACCTTCTGGTGTTTGCTAACAATCCTTGTCTTTGTTTTGTAGGTGTATCTCTCCAATCTCTATCTACATCTTCAAATGAACTTTTCACCTGTGTCTGTATTTCTGTCCAAATTTCCTTCTTATAGAGACAACAGTCATGTAAGATTAGGGCCCACCCTAATCCAGTTTGGTCTCATCTTAACTAGTTACGTCTTCAAAGACCGTATTTCCAAATAAGGTCACATTTATGAAACCAAATGTCTGGACTTTAGCATATCTTTTGGGGGTACACAATTCAATCCATAATGGGAAATGATACCCAATTAAACAGATGCTCCATCCCAATTTTGCATTCAGATAAAGGAGACACAACTACTTCCCATACCATTTGTACAATTTGCATAAGAGCTTTCACTGTAGTCCCATCAATAGTGGAATCTGTATCTTCCCAAATTTGCTGTTTCTCCTTTCATAGTGTCTCAAATAAATTTTGGAATCACAGTGCATTTTGCTCCAGTGCAAAAGCATTCCCAAGAAGTTTCTTACCCAGCACCAGGTTACTTTACCACACAGGTGCATATCGACTTAAGTCCTCAGTAGATGTTAATCCAAGAGAACTTGGCCTCTCTGTCAATCTTCATCAGAGTTAACTTGTCTTACCATCACTTCTTGGGCTTCAGAAGCAGTTATTTCAGAGTGTTCACTATAATGCAATTTCTTAAATTCCTCTAAACTACGATTAAGTATATCTTCCTAGTTTCTTTTAATGCTGGATAACTAAGAGACTCCTGGTGAGTCTTCTCACCTTCCCTTAGTCTTCCATCAGGACTTTTGTTTCTATACCATCAATTGCTGCTTTCTCCATTCTGTAATTTAACAGCCATATAAATATTTACACTCTGTTCAGATAGTGTGTTAGTTTGCCAAAGGGCTGCCAATGCAAAATACCAGAAATGTGTTAGCTTTTATAAAGGTATTTATTTAGTGTAAAAGCATACAGTTCCAAGTCCATGAAAAGTCCAACTCAAGGCACCATAAGAGGTGCTTTCTCACCCAAGTCAGCTGCTATGTGTTGAAGCAAGATGGCAGGTGAACTCTGCCTTGTCTCTGCCTTCCCCTCCAGGCTGTACTGTCTCCTGGAGCTCAGCTGTGAGCAACCTGGCATAGGGGTTCTCTCTTATTGGACCTCCTCTCTCAGGCTTGGCTGTTCTACTTTCTTTCCAATTTCAGCAGCAAGTTATCAGGCATATGGCTCATCTTTCCCCAGGGCCTCTGTTACATGGTAGGATCAAAAATGACAGCGCTCTCTTTTCCTGTGCCTCCCTTTATATCAGACCCAACAAGAGGGTGAGACTCAACAAGAATCATGCCCCACTGATGTAATCCAGTCAAATAGGTCTCATATCCACAGGAATAGATTAGTTGGGATTCATAAAATAATTTCAAATTAGCATGGATGGTTAGCTTTATTTTCTGCTTTGTTTTCTGCCTTCTTTCTTCCCTTTTAAAAAATTAGTCAGCTTTTTCTGACATCAGTAAAGTGCTTTAACAGAAGCTGTACAAAATATCAGATACAAAGTTTTGCACTGTATTTTCCCTTTTGGCAATAAAATAGCATGAGAATGGGGAATCTAAGCTGGTGGAGATTGTTTTGTTATAGTATTTATAATGATCTGGATCAGGGGCATATTCAAGAATGACTCTTCTATCCATGATAAAGATGAATGGTATGATTTGCATTCAGAGCACATTTACTGTTTTCAAAAGTGCTCCTTTTAGCATGCAATAAGGTATCAGGACAATTACCTTTTTCAAAACACATCACCTATTTCCTTTCCCATCTTATCAGGCTGATCATCTCATTTGAATCATAGTTTTCACCCAGTTCCTGATTTTCTTGTGAGATATCATAATAGCCATGAGGGTCTTGCATCAGTCCAATCAAGCTGCTACAATCCATAGTAATGAAAATCAAGAAAAGAGTGTCTAAGATCAAAATTTCAACCATTTAAAGAAAAATCTTTTAGGGGTCAACAATACTCATCAACAAAATGAGTAAACTCTTTCATAGCATATTCCCTAGTTTGTGTCCTTTACAACCTACTTCTGATTGATCAAGGAGTGAAAAGTTAGAATTTTCTGCAATATTCTTACAATTTCCCCATTCTTACATGAGTCCATTGTGAATGTTATCAATTCAGACTGGTAGGAATATAATGGCACACTGTCACTGAGATTCTCTTCTATTTCATATTTTATCTTGACTTTTTAAACACAAATCAATTTTATTGATACATATTAATAAAGCATACAATTCAACCAAAATGTACAATCAATGGTATTTGCTATAATCACATAGTTGTGTGTTCATCATTTCAATCATTATTAGAGCATTTTCATAATTTCAATAATAATAATACTTCCCCCACTGTACATACCTGTTGTTTCTGGTTATTCTATCCAAAGTGTATAATCAAAGGCTTTTAGTATAATCATGATGTTGTACATTCATTACCTCAAAAATTTTTGAACAATTTCATTACTCCAAAAAGAAAGCCTCCAAACCCCTTAGCATTCCTTCCCAAGACTGACATAACCACTATTCTCATTTTATCATTATAAATTAATTTATATTCATATTTTATAAAAATGGAAACATACAATATCTAGTACTCTGTGTCTGGTCTCCTTCACCTAATATAATTTTTTGTCTGATATTACTATTTTGTAGTATTAACTTACTTTTGTTCAGCTTCAAAGAAAAATGGTCTTATACCAGCAATTCTACCCATATTCTTATTTCACATAATATATTATAGTTCACATAATATATTTAGTTAATAATAGGGCAATAATACAGTATTTACCCTTTTGTGTCTGGCTTGCTTCACTCAACATAATATCCTCCAGGTTCATCCATGTTGTCACATGCTTCATGACTTCATTTCTTCTTATCACTGCATAATATTCCATTGTGTGTATATTCCACAATTTGTTTAGCCATTCATCAGTTGATGAACACCTGGGCTGTTTCCAACTTTTGACAATCATGAATAACGCTGCTATGAACAGTGGTGTGCAGATATCTATTCATGTCACTGCTCTCAGTTCTTCTGGGTATACACCTACCAATGGTATTGCCGGGTCCCATGGAAAGTCTATATTCAAATTCCTTAGGAACAGCCAAACAGCCCTCCACAGTGGCTGTACCATTCTATATTCCCACTAACAGTGAATAAGCATTCCTATCTCTCCACATCCTCTTCAACATTTACAGTTTTCTGACTTTTTAATAGTGGTCAGTCTAGTATGTGTGAAATGATATCTCATTAGTTTTGATTTCCATTTCCCTAATCACTAGTGATGTTGAACATTTTTTCATATTTTTTTTTTTTTGCCATTTGTATTTCAGCTTTGGACAGTTGTCTTTTCAAGTCTTTAGCCCATTTTTTAATCAGATACTTTGTCTTTTTATTGTTGAGCTGTATGATCTCCTTATATATCATGTATATTAAATCCTTGTCAGATACATGATTGCCAAATATTTTCTCCCATTGAGTCAGCTGCCTTTTCACCCTTTAGACAAAGTCCTCTGAGGTGTAAAGTGTTGAATTTTGAAGCAGTCCCATTTATCTATTTTTCTTTTGTTGCTCGTGCTTTGGGTGTAAGGTTTAAGAAACTACCGCATATCACATGATCTTGAAGATGTTTTCCTACATTTTCTTCTAAGAATTTTATGGTTGTTGTTTTTATATCTAAGTCCTTGATCCATGTTGAATTAATTTTTATATAAGGTGTGAGATAGGGGTCTTCTTTCTTTCTTTTGGATATGGCTATCCAGTTCTCCCAGCACCATTTGTAGAATAGACTGTTCTGGCCCATCTGGGTCGGTTTAACAGCCTTGCCAAATATCGCTTGACTGTAGATGTGAGGGTCAACTTCTGAGTTCTTGATTTGGTTCCATTGGTCAATCTGTCTATTCTTATGCCAGTACTATGCTGTTTTTACCACTGTAGCTCAGTAATATGTTTTAAAGTTAGGAAGTGAGAGTCATCCAACTTTGTTTTTCTTTTAAAAGACATTTTTGGCTACTCAGGGGCCCTTACCTTTCCAAATAAATTTGATTATTGGCTCTTTGATTTCTGCAAAAGAGTCTATTAGGATTTTTGTTGGGATTTCATTGAATCTGTAAATCAGGCTTTGGTAGAATTGACATCTTAACAATATTTAGTCTTCTAATCCATGAACACAGAACGTCCTCCCATTTATTTAAGTTGTCTTTGGTTTCTTTTAGTGATGTTTGGTAGTTTTCTGAATACAGGTCCTTTATGTCCTTGGTTAAGTTTATTCTTAAATATTTGATTGTTTTAGTCACTATTATAAATGGAATTTTTTTTATTTCCTCTTCAGATTGTACTTCAGTTGTGTATAGAAACGCTATTGGTTTTTGTGTATTAACTTTGTATCCCTCCCCTTAGCTGAACTCATTTATTAATTCTAGTAGGTTTTTATGGATTTTTCAGGATTTTCTACATATAGGATCATGTCATCAACAAATAGTGAAAGTTTTACTTCTTCTTTTCCTATTTGGATGCCTGTTATTTCTTTGTCTAGTCTAATTGCTCTAACTAGAACTTCTAGCACAATATTGAATAATAATGGGGACAGTGAGCATCTTGTCTTGTTCCTGATCTCAGCGGGAAAACTTTCACTCTTTCACGATTGAGTACAATGCTAGCTATAGGTTTTTCATATATGAACCTTACCATATTGACAAACCTTCCTTCTATTCCTGTCTTTTGGAGTGTCTTTATCAAGAAAGGGGAATGTATTTTGTCAAATGCTTGTTCTGCATCAATTGAGAGGATCACATGATTTTTCTTCTTCAATTTATCAATGTGGTTTATTAATCTAATTGATTTTCTTGTGCTGAACCACCGTTACATACCTGGGATAAAACCCACTTTATCATGGTGTACAATTCTTTTAATGTGCTTTTGGATTCAGCTTGCAAGTATTTTGCATCTATATTCATTAGAGATAATGGTCTGTAATTTTCTTTTTTTTTTTTTTTTTTTTTTTTTTTTTTTTTTTTTTGTAGTATCTTTATCTGATTTTGTTATTAGGGTGATGATGACTTCATAGAATGAGTTTGTTATCATTTTTCCTGTTTAAGTTTTTGGAAGAGCTCGAGCAAGATTGGTATTAGCTCATCTTTGAATGATTAGTAGACTTCACCTGTAAAACCATCTGGTCTTGGGCTTTTCATCTTTGGGACGTTTTTGATGACTGTTTCAATCTCTTCACTTGTGATTGGTTTGTTGAGGTCTTCTATTTCTTCTAAAGCTAGTGTAGGTGGTTCATGTATTTCTAGGAATTTGTGCATCTTGTCTACATTTTTTAGTTTTTTGGCATATGGTTGTTCATAGTATCCTCTTTGATCTCTTTTCTCTGTGGGATCACTGGTAATGTGCCCCCTCTCATTTCTGATTTTGTTTATTTGTGTCTTCATTCTTTTTTTCTTTCTCAGTCTAGGTAAGGGTTTGTCAATTTTGTTGATTTTCTCAAACAAACAACTTTTGATTTTGTTGATTCTCTCTATTGTTTTGTTGTTGTTGTTGTTCTTGATTTCATTTATTTCTGCTCTGATCTTTACTATTGCTTTTCTTTGGCTTGGTTTGGAATTCATTTGCTGTTCTTTTTCTAGTTCCTCCAAGTGTGCAGTTAGATCATGAATTTTAGCTCTTTCTTCTTTTTTAATGTAAGCATCGGGGGTTATAAATTTCCCTTTCAGCACTGCCTTTGCGGTGTCCCATATGTTTTGACATGCTGTGTTCTCATTTTCATTCTTCTCAAGATAATGGCTGAATTCTCTTGCAACATCTTCTTTGACCCACTCATTGTTTAAGTGTGTTGTTTAATCTCTATATATTTATGAATTTCCCCTTTTTTTGTCCTTTATTGATTTCCAGCTTCATTCTGTTATGATCAGTGAAAGTGTTTTGTATAATTTCAATCTTTTTTAAATTTATTGAGACTTGTCTTGTCACCCAACATATGGTCTATCTTGGAGAAGGATACATGAGCACTTGAAAAGAATGCATATCTTGATGTTTCGGGGTGCAATGCTCTATAGATGCTTGTTAGGTCTAGCTCATTTATCATATTGTTCAAGCTCTCTCTTTATCTTTCTTATGTTCAGATGTTCTATCCAATACTAAGAGTGGTGTATTGAAGGCTCCAACTATTATTGTAGAGACATCTATTTCTCCCTTCAGCTTTGCCAGTGTGTGCCTCATGTATCTTGGGGCACTCAGGTTAAGTGCATAAATATTTAGTGTAGTTATTTCTTCTTGTTGAAATACCCTCTTTATTAATATATAATGACCTTCTTCATTCCTTATAACAGTTTTGCATTTCAAATCTATTTTGTCCAATATTAGTGTTGCTACTCCTGCTCTTTTCTGGTTATTATTTGTATGGAATATCTTATTCCAACCTTTCACTTTTAACCTGATTGTGTCCTTATATCTAAGATGAATTTCATGTAGGCAACATACAGATGGCTCGTATTTTTTTTAGCCATTTTATCAGTCTGTGTCTTTTGATTGGTGAGTTCAAGCCATTAACATTCAATATTATAACTGTAATGGCATTATTTACTTCATCTATTTTGACCTTTGGCTCTCTGTTGTCATATTGTACTATAGTCTATCTTTTCACCATTTAATTTACCCTTTCTTATCATCTTCATTTCTATACTCTTCTCCAAGTCTCCTGCCCTTGTTTTTTCCTTTCAGGCTGCAGCACTCCCTTTAGGATCTCTTGTAATTCTGGTGCTTTGGTAACATATTCTATCAGTTTTTGTTTGTGAGACTTTGAGCTCCCC
The DNA here is from genome assembly GCA_029593785.1 of Cabassous unicinctus. NCBI lineage: Eukaryota > Metazoa > Chordata > Mammalia > Cingulata > Chlamyphoridae > Cabassous > Cabassous unicinctus. The sequence continues at coordinate 12,228 of JAQZBX010008410.1, forward strand.
TTCATTTTTCTAAAATATATTTTTTATTGAAGTTTATCATTCATACATGATCATGCATAAACAATAATTGTATAGTAAAGATTGTAAACTTACAAAATAAACATGCATAACATTATACAGGGGTCTCATACATCACCCCTAAACCAACACCTTGCATTGTTGTGAAACATTTGTTACAAACTATGCAAGAGCATTATCAAAATATAACTACTAACTATAGTCTTTATCTTACATTTGTGGTATATTTTTCCCCCAACCTACCCTATTTAAAAAATATATATATTATTATTACAGAGGTTATGAACTTACAAAACAATCATGTACATATGTAGAATTCCCATACAACACACCTTCACCAACACACCATACCATGGTGGAATATTTATTACAGATTACGAGATAATATCATCAGATATTACCACCATCCATGGTCCATGGTGTACATTTGGCACACTATTTCCATACACCCCTATTATCAACACAGCACATCTTTGGCAATGATTCAAGAATATTTTAATATTGCTGTTAACCACAGTTTATAGGTCACACCAATTGTATTTTCCCATGCTTCTCCACATTCCAACCACCCTGTAATAGTGATGTACATCTGCTCTAGCTAACAGAAAAACACTCTTGCATCTGTACCATCAACAACAATTCTCATCAACCTCTGGGTTCACTGTGTTATTCAGTTCCTAGATTATTCTCTAGCTTCCTTTCAATTGACTTTTACTTCCCCAAGCTACCCTTTTTAGCCACAATCCCATTTATAAACCAGCTGCTACTCACTATAATGTGTTATCAACTTTATCCATTTCTACACTTTTAAAGTCAAGTTAATTAATACTTCTACATGTATTAAGCATCAGTAGTCTTTCTCAAGCCTTCTTTTATCTCCTAATAACCTATACTCTAGATCTTAACTCCAAGTGTTTATTCTTCATATTTAGTTCCTATTAATGAGACCATGAAATATTTGTCCTTTTGTGTCTGGCTTACCTCGTTCAGCATAATGTCTTTAGTTTCATCCATGTTTACATATGTGTCCCAATTTCATTTCTTCTTACTGCAGCATAGTATTCCATCATATATATATATACCTCATTTTGTTTATCCATTCATTGGTTGATAGACACTTGGGTTGTTTCCATCTTTTGACAATTGTGAATAATGCCGCTATGAACATTGGTGTGCAAATGCCTGTTCGTGTTATAGCTTTTAGTTCTTCTGGATATATTCCTAGCATAGGAATTGCTGGATCATATGGCAGTTCCATATTTAGCTTCCTGAGTAACCACCAAACTGACTTCCACAGAGGCTGCACCATTTTACAGTCCTAACCAACAGTGAAGGAATGTTCCTATTTCTCCATATCTTCTCAAACACTTATTGTTGTCTGTTTTTTTAATAGTGGATATTCTATGTGGTATTAGATGATATCTCATTGTTGTTTTGATTTGCATTTCCCTAATAGCTAGTGATATGGAACATTTTTTCATGTGCTTTTTGGCCATTTGTATTTCTTCTTTGGAGAAATATTTATTTAAATCTTTTGCCCATTTTAAATTGGATTGCTTCCTCTTTAATTGTTGAGTTGTATGATCTCTTTATATAGAATGGAAATCAAACCCTTATCAGATATGTGGTTTCCAAATATTTTCTCCCATTGAGTGGGCTGCCTTTTCATCTTCTTGATGAAATCCTTTGAATCACAGAAGTGTTTAAGTTTGAGGAGGTCCCATTTATCCATGTTTTCTTTGATTGCTTGTGCATTTGGTGTAAGGTTTAAGAATCCAACACCTATCACCAGGTCTTGAAGATATTTCCTTACATTTTCTTCTAGGAGCTTTATGTTTCTTGAGTTTATTGTTTTGTTTTGTTTTGTTTTTAGGTCTTTGATCGATTTTGGATTAATTTTTGTGTAAGGTGTGAGATAGGGGTCTTCTTTCTTTCTTTTGGCTATGGATATCCAGTTCCCCAGGAACATTTGTTGAATAGACTGTTCTTCTGGAGCTGGGTGGTTTTGACAGGCTTCTGAAAAATCACTTGGCCTTGGGTATGAGGGTCTATTTCTGAACCATCGATTCAGTTCCATTGGTCTATGTGACTATCTTCACGCCAATATCATAGTGTTTTTACCACTGTAGCTAGGTGATATGATTTAAAGTCTGGAAGTGACAACTTCACTTGTCCTTTTTAAAAACTTTCTGGCTATTTGGAGCCTCTTACCCTTCCAGATAAATTTGATAACTGTGTTTTCCATTTGTTTAAAAAATGCTGGTGGAATTTTTATTGGGATTGCATTAAATCTATATATCAATTTTGGTAGAATTGACATCTTAATGATATTTAGTCTTCCAATCCATGAGCATGGAATGTTCTTATAATTATTTGGGTCTTTTTTTTTTATTTCTTTTAGCAATGCATTGTAGTTTTCTGAATACAAGTGCTTTACATCCTTGGTTAAGTTTATTCCTAAATATTTGATTCTTTTACTTGCTATTGTAAATGGAATTTTTTTCCTGACTTCCTCCTCAGATTGTGCATTGCAATTGAATAGAAAGATCACAGATTTTTGAATATTGATCTTGTATCCTGACACTCTGTAGAAATCATTCATTAGCTCTAGCAGCTTTCTTGCAGATTTTTCAGACTTTCTAGATATAGGATCATATCATCTGTGAACAGTGAAAAGTTTTACTTCTTCCTTTCTGATTTGTATGCCTTTTATTTCTTTTTCCTTCCTGATTGCTCTGGCCAGAATCTCTAGCACTATATTGAACAACAGTGGTGACAATGGGCATCCCTGTATTGTCTCTGATCTCAATGGGAAAGCTTTCAGTCTTTCACCATTGAGTACAATGCTAGCTGTGAGTTTTTCATATATGGTCTTTACCATGTTGAGAAAGTTTCCTTCAATTCCTATCTTTTGTAATATTTTTTATCAAGAAAGGATGCTGTATTTTGTCAAATGCCCTTTCTGTGTCAATTGATAAGATCATGAAATTTTTATTTGATTTATTAATGTGGTGTATTATGCTGATAGATTTTCTTCTGTTGAACCACCCTTGCATGCCTGGTACGAAACCCACTTGATCATGATGAACAATTCTTTTAAAGTGTTGTTGGATTTGATTAACAAGTATTTTATTGAGAATTTTTGCATCTGTATTCATTAGAGAAATGGGTCTGTAATTTCCTTTTTTTCATAATATCTTTATCTGGCTTTGGCATTAGGGTGATATTGGCTTGATAGAATGAGTTTGCCAGCATTCCTTCTTGTTCAATTTTTTGGGAGAGCTTGAGTAAGGTTGGTATTAAATCTTCTTTGAATGCTTGGTAGAACTCACCTGTGAAACTGTCTGGTCTGGGGCTTTTCATTTTGGGGAGCTGTTTGAAGACTGTTTCAATCTCTTTACTTGTGATTGGTTTGTTGAGGTCTTCTATTTCTTCTAGGTCAGTGTAGGTTTTTTGTACTTTCTTAGGAATCTTTCCATTTCATCTACATTGTTTAGTTTTTTGGCATAAAGTTTTTCATAATATCCTCTCATGATCTCTCTTCTTTCTGTGGGGCCAGTAGTAGTAATGTTCCTATTTTCATTTTTTATTTCATTTATTTGCATCTTCTTTTTTATTCTTAGCCAATCTACTTAAGGGTTTGTCGATTTTGTTAATCTCAAAAAACCAACTTTTGGTTTTGTTAATTCTCTCTATTGTTTTCTTGTTCTCAATTTCCTTTATTTCTGCTCTGATTTTTGTTATTTCATTCCTTCTACTTGCTTTGGGATTACTTTACTGTTCTTTTTCTAGCTTCTCCAGCTGTGTAGTTAAGTCATCAATTTTAGCTCTTTCTTCTTTTTAATGTAAGCATTGAGGGCTATAAATTTCCCTCTCAGCACTGCCTTTGCTCCATCCCATAGTTTCTGATACTTTGTGTTCTCATTGTCACTTGCCTTGAGATATTTATTGATATCTTGAAATTTCTTCTTTGACCCACTGATTATTTAAGAATGTATTGTTTAATCTCCATATATATGTATATATATGATTTTTCCCTTTTACTGCTACTTGTTGATTTCCAACTTTATTCCATTATGATCAGAGAAAGTGCTTTGTAAAATTTTGATCTTGTTGAATTTATTGAGATCTGTTTTGTGACCCAAAATATGGTCTATCCTCAAGAAAGATCCATAAGCACTTGAAAAGAATGTATATCCTGTGGTTTTGGGATGTGATGTTCTGTATAAATCTATTCCGATAGCCCATTTATCATATTATTCAAGCTCTCTGTTTTTTTATTGATCCTCTGTCCAGATGGTCTATCCAATGCTGAGAGTGGTGTAATGAAGTCTCCAACTACTATTATAGAGATGTCTATTTCTCCTTTCAGTTTTGCCAGTGTTTACCTCATGTATCTTGGGGCATCCTGGTTAGGTGCATGTACATTCATTATTGTTATTTCTTCCTGGTGAATCATCCTTTTTTAAATATGTAATGTACTTCCTTTTCTCTAATAACAGTTTTGCTTTTAATGTCTATATCATCTGATTTAAGTATAGCTACCTCAGCTTTGTTTTGGTTCCTGCATGTGTGTAATATCTTTTTCCAATCTTTCACTTTCATTCTATTGGTATTCTTGGGTCTAAGGTGAGTCTCTTGCATACAACATATAGATAGCTCATATTTTCTCATCCATTCCACCAGTCTTTGTCTTTTGATTGGGGGGTTTAATCCATTAACATTCAGTGTTATTACTGTAAAGGCAGTTCTTATTTCATCCATTTTGATCTTTGGGCTTTATCTGTCATTTTATTTTCACCACTCTTTTGACATTTTTAGATACTGTTACTGATACAGTCATCATTTCTAACTCTTTTCCAAGCCTCTGTCTCCTGTCCTTTCTTTTCAGCTGTAACACTCCCTTCAGTATTTTCTGCAAAGCCAGTCTTTTTGTTATAAACTCTCTCAGTATCTTTTTTTCTGTGAATTTTCTAAACTCTCCCTCATTTTTGAAAGATAATCTTGCCAGATAAAATTCTTGGCTGGCAGTTTTTCTCTTTCAGTATCTTAAAAATATCATACCGCTACCTTTTTGCCCCCACAGTTTCTGATGAGAAATCAGCACTTAATCTTATTGGGTATCCCTTATATGTTATGCATTGTTTTTCTCTTGCTGCTCTCAGAATTCTCTTTGTCTTTGGCATTTCACATTCTAATTAGTATGTGTCTCAGAGTTTGTCTATACAGATTTATTTGGATGGGAGTACGTTGTGCTTCTTGGACACAGAAATCTATGTCCTTCAATAGGGTTAGGAAATTTTCTACCATTATTTCTTCATATAGTCCTCTGCCCCTTTTCCCTTCTCTTCTCCTTCTGGGACGCCCATTACATGTATGTTTGCATATCTCTTGCTGTCATTTAGTTCCCTGAGACCCTTTTCAATTTTTTCCATTCTTTTCTTTTTCAGTTCTTTTGTATTTTAATTTTCAGAGGCCATGTCTTCAAGCTTACTGATATTTTCTTCTGCTTCCTCAAATCTGCTATTATATGATTCCAGTGTACTTTTAAATTTCATTTATTTCACCTTTCATTCCCATAAGGTCTGCTATTTTTCTATGTATGCTTTCAAATTCTTCTTTGCGCTCCCCCAGTGTGTTCTTAATATCCTTAATCTTTTTAGCCATCTCATTGAATTTATTAAGGAGATTTCTTTGAACATCTATGATTAGTTGTCTCAATTCCTTTATGTCATCTGGAGGCTTATCTTGTTCCTTTAACTGGGCCATATCTTCCTGTTTCTTGGTGTGTACTGTAATTTTTTGTTGGTGTCTTCGCATCTGGCTTACTAGTTGTATTTATTCTGGATGCAGTTTCTCCTTTAATTTAGGGCTTTCTTATTTTTTCTTCCTTGCTTGTTGTGTAGTAGGAGTCGAGGATGTATTTGGTGCTGCAAACTATGGAGGCTGAGGCTGCCCATGTTGTCCCAGGAATTGATGAAGCTTCTCCCACCTTTCTCCTCTGTCTGGGGTAGGTACAGAACTGCAGCCTATGCAGGACGAGATTGTCTGTAGTTTCCTGGAGAGACTGATGAGTCTTCACACCCTTCCATTCCCTACCTTGGGCAAGGATGGAGCTGCAGTTGTGGACAACGAACTATGCTGTGTGGGTCCAAAATGATCACAGTTGCCCAGGTAAATTGATGTAGCACCAGATCTCCTCCCTGCCAGGGGTGGGGATAGACCCTCTGGAGTGCCCAACAATCTAATCCATGTGGACTGAACACATGTGCAGTAGCCCTGAGAGGCTGAGGGAGTACTGTCTCTTCTGCCCTTTAGGGGTGGGAACAGAACCACCAATGTTCTTCAGTTCTGTCCCTGTAGGCTGAAAGTGCTCGCCATCGCCCAAAGAGGCCGAGGAAACACCAGCCCCCTCCTATCCTATTAGGGCATGGGGTTGGATCCACAAGCACCCAACAGTTCAGTCCCTATAGGCTGAATGTACCCACCATTGTCCAGAGAGTCACCAGACCCCTCCTATCCTATTGGGGATGAGTTTGGATCCATAGGCATTCAACAGTCCAGTCTGTGCAGGCTGAAAATGCCTGCCATTGCCCAGAAAGGCTGTGGAAACACCACCCTCCTCCTTTCCTATTGGGGGTTGGGGTGGATCCACAAGAACCCACCAGTCCAGGCTGTGTGAGCCAAAAGCACCTTCAGTTACTCAGAGAGGCTAGGTAAAAATAGTCCATCTCTTGTCCTATTGGGGGTAGGGGTGGAGCCACAAGTGAACATCAGGTGAGTTTATGCAGTCCAAATGTGCCTGCAGCTGCACTGAGAGGCTAAGGGAACACCAGCCTCCTCCTATGCTATGGGGGGTCAGAGGTGGAGCCTTTCAAATTCTTCTTTGAAAGAAGGCACTCAACATACCAGTTCGTGTGCCCTGAAAATACCTGCAGTTGCCTGGAAAGGCAGAGGAGACCCATCTCTTCTCTTATCCTATTGGGGTGCAGGGATGCAGCCCCAGGTGTCCAACTATTCAGTCTATGCAGGCCAAAAGCACCTGCAGTTGCCTGGAGAGCCTAGTGCAGATCCTGCCAGCTTCCTCCCTGCTGGAGATGGGGCTGGAGCCTAGGCTAGGGCTGCAGTCCAATCTTGGTTTAAAGAAGCCAGTCCCTAACTTCACTGTGATTTTCAGTCAGCCCATTTTCCCCTAATGCTGGGGCTGGAGTCAAAATGGTGGCAACTGGCCTTGTTCCAACTTGGACCAGGTCAAACCCTAGCTGTTCCTAGGATTATACTTTAGCCAGCCGAGTCCACTAATCAGTAGCTGAAATCAGTGGACAACCATCTCTTTCTTCCCTGTTTATGGGAATCCTGAGGCAGTTTGTGCTGCCAGAGTTGGATGGGCACTGGTCTCTGTGGTGTGGCTTACAGTTTCCCAGAGAGGTGGTGCAGGTCTCCCCATCTTCCTCCCTGCTGGAGGTGGAGCTGGGGTTTAGGTTACAGCTGCAATCCGATCTGGGTAGAAAGAAGGCAGCCCCTACAAGCACTGTCTCCCCTTCGCTTTTGAAGGACAGCTTTGCCAAATACGGACTTCTTGGCTGGCAGTTTTTCTCTTTCAGTACCTTAAATACATTATACGATTTTCTTCTCTGCTCCGTGGTTTCTGATGAGAAGTCTGCTCTTAATCTTATCAAGTTACTCTTGCATGTGATGCTTTGCTCTTCTCTTCCTGCTTTCAAAAACTTCTCTTTATCTCTGATATTTGTCATTCTGAATAGTAGGAGTCTCGGGGTAGGTCTATTCATGTTTATTCTGTTTGGGGTGTATTGTCCTTCTTGGATATTGATATTCATGACCTTCATAAGGGTAGGGAAGTTTTCAGTCATTATTTCCTCAAATATTCTTTCTGCACCTTTTGCATTTTCTTCTCCTCCTGGGACACTGATAATGCATATGTTTTTGCGTTTCATGTTGTCATTCAATTCTCTAAGACCCTGTTCCATTTTTTTCCATTCTCTTCTCTTTCTTTTCTCCCATCTTCTCCAGTTCAGATATTCTGTCTTCAAAATAATTAATTCTGTCTTCAAGCAATTCAAATCTGCTCTATGTGCCTCTAATGTATTTTTAATCTTATCAATTATGTGTCTCATTCCCATAAGGTCTATTACTTTTCTTTGCAGACTTTCAAATTGTTCTCTATGCTAACCCAGTATATTCTTAATATCTGTCATTTCTTTTTTTTTTTCATATTTTCTTTAAATTCCTTGAAGTGATTTAGGAGAGTTGTGTGATTATCATTGATTAATTGTCTTAAATCCTAAATCTCTTGAGGATATTTGGTTTGTTCCTTTGGCTGGGCCACCTCTTCCTGTTTCCTAGTATGGTTTGCGATTTTTTGCTGATGTCTAAGCATGTGATATGTTGGTGAATTTACTCTATTGGCCAATTTCTCTTTCTTGCCTATTGTTTTTTTTTTTCCACAACTCTTCTTTGATATTTGGTTCAACTTATCCAAAGTCTTTAAAATTGCCCAGCTTAAGATATTAAAATCAGGCCAGGGACTCACTAATGGGGCACAGAGTTTCTGCCAGGGGTGGGGTAATGAGAGTGGTGGGGTAGTTTCTGTCCATGTAATTTCCCAACCGGCCAGCAGATGGCGGTCATTGACACACCTTTCTGTGGATGTGTATCTCTCTCTGTTTTCCTTTGTTTTTGTCTGCCTAGAACCTAGACACAAAGTGGGTTCCAGTGGCCGAATTCACTGAAGAAAAGCCTCTGACTCTCCCTCCCTTTTCCCTTGTAACTGCTGACAGGGAGGAAGACATCTGCTCCCCTCTCAATCAGCTGCACTGAGCAAGGGGATTTTCCCCTGCTGAATATCTCAAGGATGGAGGAGGGGAGCTTTTCCCAGGGTCCGGGAATTTTAGTAACTCATAGTTTGATGTTTTGGCTTCCTCGTCTCTCTGTACTTCTCTCTCCAGCAAGTTGTGAAGCACAGTCCTGGTCTGCTGACCCCCAAAGCAGGTTCCTTGGGCAGCTTTTGGCTCTTTTTCTGTTGTTCTTGTGAGAGAGCTGAGCCTTATCTTCCTAATCCAATGTTTTCTTCCCACAATCCCCTTACCTTGATTTTTAACTGGGCAGCCAAAAGTAACCCAGGTCAGGAACATTTCTTTTATCATTTCACCATTTCTTTTGAATACAGTGAGCTAAGTTTCTCTTTGGATCTATCATGTCCTGATTTAATTAATAACTTTAATCTCTCACAACCAATTGCAACACATAGACATATTGACAAGTGTCTAGGTGCTGTTCTCCAGACCATACTAAATAAGGCCTTAGCCATACCATAATGAGTCAGGTGTCATTCTAATTGTTCCTGCTCTGACACCAACTGATCTGCAGTTTTCATGGAAATCAAGTACAATAATTCACTAAGGGTACTTATCAGAGTCAATATCATATTATATTCACGGCTCAGTTTTATTACAGCAAATGGATATAAAACAAAATAGGGAAATTATATATGCATTGTACAAAATCTACTGAGGTCAACCATGAGCATTCTAATCCCTCCCTCACTTGCCATGTCATAGAGTACACACTTTTTCCCCTATCAGAGAATTACGAGAGCACATGTGATACCCATGCTCAGAGCAGGTCATCTGAGTCTCAGGGTCTACGATTCTAATGGAGGAATGTTCACAAAAATACATCATACTACACATTCAGTTAAGGTTACCAAAACTTAGGACACCAAATGTGAACCTATTTGCATCATAAATCTTGATGGATTACAGGCTTCCCTGGAAATATGCCAGTATGTGCTGTACATACATTCTCTCTCTCTCTTTCATTGTGTTTAGAAATGGTTGTATTTTTTGACTTGTAGTTATCATTTTCTGCAGAAATGTTTTAATGAAATTAATAATCTCTTTTCTTGTTTAATATTTGGAATATAATTAAATTAATTGATTTTATTTAATTATAATTAATTAATTTTTTAAAAAATGTTTAAGGTAGACCTAATACCCATACAACAAAGAGACTTTTCTAATTTCCTCTTTTCCTCTCCTTTATCTTTCCATTTTTACTTGAATTATTTCTTCATTACAATACATAACACTTTTTCATTTTTCTTCCACTCTCATCTCTACCTTTGTTTTGAAGTTAGATGTGCATTTCTATATTTTAATGTGCTCCCCACCAGAACTTTTCCTGAAGTTTCACAAGTCATTATTTTGATGAAGCTTATTTTTAATACATTCTTCAGTAGGGAGGTTGGGTGCAGATTTACCTATTTCTTTTACATAGAAAATGATTTTTCTATTACCTTGATATTTGAAAGACAATAGTTTGGTATAAAATCCTTGATCATTCTATCATTTGGTCTTTTTAAAACTGTTGTTCCATTAATTCCTTGCTTTATACATTGGTTTTCAAAAATCTGATTCCAGTCTTATAGCTTTGTAATGTGCTGATCAGGTCATTTTCTATTTCTGGAAACTTTTTTGGATTATAATTTTAAATATTAGCTCTTTTTCAGTGGTTTTGGGTTGTTTCCCTTCATGAACGCCATGTATGTGTATTATTTCTTCTTTGCCTGTCTTCTTTTCCATTTATTTCTATCTCATTCTTTTTGTCCTTTTCATTTTCATGGCAATTTTCCTGACTTTTAGATGACTTTTATAAAATTTTCATTGACTTAGTTAACTATCCACCTGCTTTTTTACTAATTGTGTTCTTTATGTCTGCATCTTTTTTTATTTTGTACTCTTTCTTTTGCATTAAATACTTTGTAGTGTGCCATTTTCACTCATTTCTGTGTTTTTTCTACTCTATTTTTAAGTTATTTTATTAGTGATTTCTCTAGAAATTCCAATAAACTTCTAACTTATTACAATCTCCTTCATATAAAACTAACTTATTTTCAGCAAAATATATAAACTTTGCTCTAACATACTGTTTCTTTCCCCTCCTTTGTGTTATAATTTTCATATATTTATTACATCTTTATATGTTGTAAGTTCAATATGCAGTTTTATACTGCTTGTTTTATGCAACTGCCTTCAGTTAAAAGAAAAAGGAGGAAATATACATTCTCTTTTATATTTGTCCATGTAATTCCTTTTACCTGGGCTCTTTATTTCTTCAGGTGGACTCAAGTTACTGTTGGGTGTCATCTCCTTTCAGCCTTAACAATTTCTTAAAGTATTCCTTGCAAGGCAGTATTGCAAGCAATGAAGTACCTCAGATTTTAACTGTGAATGCATGTATTTCTGCATCTTTGTAAAGGATAGTTTTGTTGGAAATACACTCATAGTTGACATTTTGATGACACATTATGACTTCTCTGTGCTTCTCAGATCAACCTCCATTGCTTCTGATGAAAAGTCAGGTATTGATATTATTGTGATTCCTCTGTACATGATGAATTGTTTTTCTCTTACTAATTTCACAATTTCCTCTTTGTATTTAGTTTTTACCTCATTCTCAGGGTCCATCCTTTTGTTTTTATCTTCCTTGAAGTTTGCTAAGGTTCTGGAATGGGTGGATTAATGGTTTTAAGCAAAATTTTTTTTTTTAGCCATTATTTTCTCAAATATGTGTTTCTGATCCCTTCTTTATTTTCTCTCCATCTATGACTTTGTAATATACATGCTTTTATTCCTACCTGTCTCAAATTTCTCTGAGGCACTGTTTATTTTTCTTCAACTTTCTATGTTCTGTTCTTATTTGGATCATCTCTATTGATTTGGCTTCAAATTTGCTAATTCTTTCTTCCACAATCTCATATCTGATGTTGAATGCATCTAGTGAACTTTGAAATTTTTATCTCTTTATTTTACTTTTAAATTCCATGATTTCATTTAATATGTTTTATAATGTCTATATCTTTATTGATACTCTATTTGACAAGTCATCTTTACCACATTTTCCTTTAATTCTTTCTTTCTTTTTGTTTATTTGTTGATCATATTTATAATAGCTACTTTAAATTACTTTTGTGTGGTAAGTCCAATTTCTGGGCCTCATATGATAATTTCTTTTAATATGTTTCCTCCACTCTGTGTAAGTCTCATTTTTATGTTTCTTTGAGTGCATCAATATTTGTTGAAAACTGTAGATTTCTGATAACATACATTGTAGGTGTATGTATTGATACTAGCATTTATGTTGCAGTTTGTTCATCTAATTATTTAGTGACACACTTTGGATTGCCGGAAGTAATTCTGTAGTGTCTTTCTCTTCTGTAGTATGAAGCCATAGATGTCACTCTTAAGCTGTGTGTGTGTTTTTTTCATTCTTGTTTAAGTCTGGCTTTCTGTGGTTCCAAGAAGGTAGGAGACCTTAATAATCAGGGAATCAACTACAGGTTAAATAAAAAATCTTGAACCAGTAAGACTTCTACCTTTTTCTAGTACTCTTACTATGAGGGCTTTCATTTATCAAAAATGAATTAATTTATACAATGAATTGTATGATCATCTTACCCATTCTCCATTATTTCTTCTTTGTTATAGAAATCCCAGTTTTTATCTGGATACATGACTACCTAGTAAGAGAGTCTATTTCTAGCTTCCTTTGAGCTAACTTTAACTGTGGGAATAATTAGTGGTGAGCTTATCACCTAAAGAAAAACTACTTAGACATCAATTTAAGAAAAATTAAAAGTTAAAAACAGTATTTATTTAACTAGTGTGTTTCCAACATTTTAGGTAATTAATATATGAGTAATCTTGACAAAAAACTTTGAGACTGTTTATAGAATTACAGAGATTTTACAACTGAGGAGACTGACACAACAAAATATATAATATGTTGTTGACATCACAGTAATTATATCCTGAGGCCAAGATTTAAATACATATTAACCAGGACCTGAAGATTGCACCATTTATAACTATGCTATTCCGCCTCTCAGATACACAGGATGGAATAATCCCAAATAATTTCGCATACTAAAAAAGGACATTAAAAGAATCAAGCCCCAATATGGATCAGCCAAAGTTCTTAGAAAACATGGCACAATTTGATTACTCTGATAAGGGCGGTGGTTCAAAATTTTGGATATCATATAGGGAGAAAGTGAAAGGAAGGGAAAAAATAGCTGTATTTTAATTGTGTAAGGCCAAGTTTGTAAAGTTGAAAATTTGGGGGCATCCTGTATAGTTTTTACTTTACTCTCTTTACTGAGGATAAATCTATTGTAATTGTGATTGAATATTCATATTCATGTAGTCTCATGAGCTCTGCTATTGACAGGGTGGAAGTAAATTAGGATTGTGGCATAATATCTCAACAGCCATTTTCTGTTTGGTTAGTGAAATTTCCTTCTATTTTTCTTTGCAAGAATTATTTGTTTTTATATTATAGTTTCTTTTTTTAATGAAATATTTATATTGAATGGTATTGGGTTATTATTTTATCTGCATCTATTAAGGTGTCACTCAGCAGGAAATTTCTTTCTCATACTCACAGTTTTGTACTCTGCTAATTTAGAAGGCCCAGGTCCTAAGGGACAAATGCTTTTAGGAGAGGATAAATCAATATTTCATTTTACTGGAAGTTGAGAGTAACCCTTGGTCATTGGGGGTTTCTCAGGTCATTGTACTACCAGGCATAGAAGTGGGTTATATAAACTGGCTGGGGACATTGAACTCGTTTGCCAAACAATCATTGTTGCTACACAATGAGAACCGAGAAATTCTGTTTGAACACAAAGTAGATGCTCTGAGGCTCCTCATTTTTACATAGATGTGTACCAGTAAATGTTAATTTGAAAACATCAGCAACCTGATAAATGTTAGATTACTCAGTGCACTGGCAATTTGTAAATGAAGTTCTGGTTAACTACATCAGGTAAAGAACCACGGCTAATTATAAACATCCTGGCTGAAGAGAAAGAGAACATATAATGGAGAGTAAAAACAAGAAATTATAATATTGACTAAAATCTAATGATTGATAACTCTATAAAATGAGGATTGCTACCTTATACTTTCTACTTTGATTTTTATAGATAAATTAGCCTAATACAAGCTTTTCCTTTCTATTCTTTATACTTTGTTTAAGAAGAAATGACTTAGTTCAAAATATCCATGTGGATTGTGACAATATTATAATGCAATAATGTCACCAATATATACAGGATGACTCTTGGAAGTTTTAACTCCCATTTGTGAAAAGAGACAAGGGTATCTTCATTTAAAGAAAGAAAATTTAATTTTGTTATGTGGAAGCATTGTTATCATGATGGATTGTGGTGTACTGTGTTGGTTTTTTATCTGCTGTCACCAACTGCCACATCCACAGTTCTACACACTGCTATATACTCTTAGGATTCAAATCTCATAAACTATATTTCCCATCATTTTTTGTTGGGTAGTTTTGTTTGAGTTTTCTCACAGAAGTAATGGTGAGAAATCAGAAACAAGGAAGATCATTCTGGCTCCAGCAGTAGGCAGTTTCTCACATTTGGAAATAGGTGTAGTCAGGCAGAGATTGGGTTATTCCAGAGGAAAAACCATTTTGGAAAGTTTCTGCTAGTCTGCAAAACCCTGTCTCCAACAACAGAGTGACAGGGCAAGTTTGTAGGTGCTGCCCACTTTCTGAGTATTATACAGTCATTGCCCTTTATGTCCTCCAGTTCCTACGCTTTTCTTTTGGTCCTTCTGATCTCCATAACTTTCCTACACCTTTGAATCAAATTCCCAGTATTGAATCCTTGCTGTCAGAAACAGATAGATTCATTTCTGTTCTTGGCTGAAGCATGACTGACACAACAAGTGATAACAAAAAAGACACATTGCGACATACAAAAAAGGAAAATAATTTTAAATGGAAGTTTGTATAACAAAGTGGCCTTCATTTCTTTGAACCATTATTTTGTAAGTCTTTTCATGTCCATTATTCACTAATATAAGATGGGAAAATTAAGTTTATTAAATAATAAAATTAAATAATGTGATTTCTAAAATGAAATTTAATTATTGACTAGTATAGGATATCATTGATTTGATTTGTTTCTCCCAAGAGAAAAACTGTGATTTTCCAGAAATAACAGATAAGAAACTTTATAATAGCAAGACTTTACAGCTGCTGCAGTAAAACATTTCTACTACTCCTGTGAGCATATTTTGTGTCTCCTTTGCAATCATTTTGAAGTCAAATAATACAAACACAAGAAGGATAATCACTATTATAGTTTCCTGGCTGCTAATACACATATCATGCAATGGGTTGGCTTAAACAATGGAAATTTATGTGCCCATGCCTTTGAAGCTAGAAGTCCAAAATCAAGGCGTCATAAAGGCAATGTTTTCCATCAGAAGACTGTGGCATTCTGGAGCTGGCTGCCAGTGATCCTTTGTCCTTGGCTTTTCTATTACATGGTGGCCTCTCCTGGCATCTCTGAATTCCATTGAATTCCAGCTTCTTCTGTGGCTTTCTCTCTGTGTAACTGAATGCCATTCTGCCTATAAGGGCTCCAGTAATAGGATTAAGACCCATCTTGATTGATTTGGGCCACAACTTAACTGAAGTAGCCTCACCAAAATTCCTACTTACAAGAGTTCACACCCACAGAAAAGGTTAAGATTAAAAGCATGTTTTTTAGGGTACATAGCTCCAAGCCATCACAGTCACCTCCACCAAAATATTGCAGTGCATAAATGTCCTATTCATTATATTTGGATGAGATATTCAGTAGGTAGAGAGGGATGCACTAGGACAGAATCTCAGACCCTTCAATGACAATTTCAAGGAGAGAGACAGTATAAACAAGCAAAACTACAGTAGCGCTTTTGTGAGTAGCCTTTTATAAAAATGAAATGAGAAATAATGATATGATATGTTATAGAATATTTAGAGAAGCTCTACATCTAGATATTTTAATTTAAAAATTAAACGTCAAATAGCTTTGACTATTGCTACATGATTCTAATCGTAGCTTGCATGACCATGGGCTTTGCACAGAATGGTGTTTTTCGAGATGTAATTTGTTTTGAAATGTGTCATTTTCTTTTCTTTTGCCCAAAGCTTCTCAAACTATACACCTTCTCCGAATGGGCTTGTGACATAAACATATAGAGTGAGCTCTGCTGGCATTTGGGATGATTTCTCTACTTAAACCTGGCTTAAAGTTTGTAATAATCTCAGTCTCTTAAGCCAAAAGCATGAGTTATTTCCTCTCTTTGTTAATTTCTATGATGAACATGTTATTCTTTTTAAAACATGTTAGAAGTATTTGGTTTCCACACTTTTCCAAGGGAAATACAAGAGTGTCTGTTATTAGAATTTCTTATAAAAGATGTACCTTTTCTGTGCTACACGTTTTAAAAAATGTATATAATAAATAAAAAAGGTCTGATATTTTTAAAATATCTGCATATGAAATTCAGCCTAATACCCAGCATACCTTGTGCCCCCATTATTTTATTAATGTTTGGTTCCTTGTCTGGTGTCAGATGTATTCTGTTAATTTCTTATCAGCATCATTACTATTTTCTCTGAAATATCTGGTTAAAATGCTTTAATGAGAAATTTAGCTTCTTTCAAAAAAGACATTGAGACTTAACTGAATTGCACAACCTTTATAATTATACTAATTCAATTTCGCTCAATCAACTCATCCTGCAAAAAATGACCAAAATGGTTCATTCTTATTCCAAATGCATAAATTATTTATTTTAATATTATAAGTTCCAATGAATAGGAGTATTCATAGCTTTTAGAAATATATATGTGGCTGACACATTCTGTGCTCAATATATTTAAGTCTAACATTATCTGACTATTAATGAGAGAGAAACAAAAATTTGTGGTGACAATGATTATTTCACAAAAAAGGGAAGTTTTTAAATATCTTTACCAAAAATCCAATCACAATTCCTTCATTCACTTTCAGATTAACGGAAGACTTTATCTGAAAGATATGTGTAACTTTTATGTAAATCAAAAATTATTCCAGAATAAAAACTTTATTAGAACACAACATGAAAAATCTGAAACACTTTTCACCTCTAATATCGAACTTTGTATTAATTGCATAAAACCATTTATACTGGTACCCAATCATCCCTACATTCTACTGGCATAATTGGACATTCAGTATATTTTTCTTTGCCATTATGTGCTATAAAAATTAATAATATGGTGTGAAGTTAAAGTTAAGAATATTGAATCCTCTTATCCATTAACATTTTGCACTACTCCATATATTTATCCTTTTAATTATTTTCTCATGAATATTTTAAAGTTTGTAGCGTAGCGATGTTGCAAATATTTTGTAAAGATATTAATTAATATTTTAAGTATTTTACGTTTATAAATGATATTTTTAAATTTTAATTTTCCAATTTTGTATTCTAGTATATAAAGCTATTTTTGTGTATTCTTTCTAATAGCTCTTTTTTTGGTAAAATCTTTCAATGTTTTTGTTTATACAATATTTTATTTCTTCCTTTACAATCTTTATATTTTTTCTTTCTTGTTTTAGTGCATTAGGTAGCCCCTGAACTGATCCTTTTATGATTGTGAAATATCCTTCATTAAATTTTCTGTTAATTTTCTTGGCTTTAAGTTTTACTTTACATAATATTAATAAAACCACTAACCCTTAAGATGGTTAATTTTTACATGGAATACATATTTCAACCATTTGCTTTCAACTTATCTCTGTCTTTATATTTAAATTGCCCTCTTTGTAAACATTGTATAATTCAGTCTTCCATTTTTATCCAATCTCAAAATTCCTTCCTTTTAATTGGTGTATTTAGTGCATTTTGATTTCATCTGAATTATTAATATCATTGGATTTATTTCTATAATTTTACCAATTGCTTCTATTTGTCCCATCAATTATTATACTTCCCACTTTTCTGCATTCTTTTAGTTTAATCTAATGCTTTTAAGAATTTCATTTTAAGAAATTTATTGTTTATTATTTATCAATCTTTTCCTTGGTGGTTGATCTATGACTTATAATATGCTTCTATAACCTATCACAGACTCTTGTGAATTTATATTTTACTACTTTATGTCGAATGTAAGCACCTTGAAATCATGTATTTTCTCTTATATCCTGTCAAATTTTATGCTATTGTTGCCATATGTTTTCTTCCCTATATATTATAAGGTATATATATTTTTATAATTTTTTTATTTTTTTAAATACATTTAGATTACATAAATATTACATAAAAAATATAAGGGATTCCCATATGCCCTGCTCCTCACATCACCCACATTTGTCCCCATTAACAACATCCTACGTTAGTGTGGTACATACATTACAATTGATGAACACATTTTGGACTATTGCCACTAAGCATGGATTATAGTTCAATATATTTTTATTATTTTTATTTTAAACTCACCATCATATATTGGCAAATTTAAGGAAAGAAAAATATTTATTATATTCATCCATACCTTTACTGTTTCCAGAACTCTTTACTGATTTCTGGATATCTTCATATTCAGGTAATAACAATTCTAAATTGGAAGATCTTTTAGCATTACTCGTAGTATGGATCTGCTGCAAGAAATTATCTGCACTTAGATTTATTAGAAAAAGTATTTGTTTCACCTTTGTTTTTGAAGACTATTTTTGCTGGCTATAGAATTCTCATTTGACACTTTTTCATTTATTTTAGTGTTTTAAGATGTTCTATAGTCTTCAGGCTCCATTGTTTTAGATGAGAAGTCTGCTGACATTATTATCATTGTCTTGTCTCCTTCTCTGTAATATATATGTTCTCCCCTCCCCCAACAGATTACCTTTTAAATTTTCTCTTTACCTTTGATTATCAGCAGTTTTATTATCTTATGCCTATTTTCGGTTTTCTTTGTATTTCACCTCCTTGGTGTTAGCGGAGCTTCTTGGTTCTCTTGCCTCATGTCTATAATAACAGTTGGAAGATTGTTATCCAAAATTGCTCAATTAGTTTATCTGCCCCAATCTTTCTCTCTCTTCTTCTTGTGAAATGACAAATATATGTATATTGACCACATGATACTGCTTCAAAAGTTAAGATTTTTCAACCATCTTTTCATCTATATGATTTATTTTGGAGAATTTCTATTAAATTATTTTCACTCAGTGTGAATTTTCTCCAATGTTAGATATAATAATTAGATATTATATTTTCAGTTCTAGGGTTTAAATTTGATTCTTTCTTAGAAATTGTGTTTTTCTTTTCTTAAATTACACATTTATTCACCAAATATATGTATACTTCCTATAAATTATTTAATGATTTATTTTTTTAGTCATTTTAAATCTATGTTTTTCTTGCTTGTCATTCCATTTTGTTATCTGGGGGCTGTTTCTACTGATAGGTCTTTTTTTTCTCTTGAATACAGATCGTATTTTCTGCTTTTTTTTTTTTTTGCGTGCCTAGCAAGCTTTTATTGCTTACTGCATATTGTGAAGAATGTATTGTAAAAGTTGTACATTTTGATTTATTGCTTGAGGAATAGTGACTTTTCTTCTAGAACAGTTATATTCCTGGTAGAATACTATTATTCTGTTAAGGTTTTAGCTTTTAGTTTGTTAGGGTAGGTCTATTTCAGTTTGCCTTAGTCCAGGTGGATAGACTTAGTCAACTTCTAGGACATGTTACTTACTCCTAAGGCATCTGTTCTGGATTTCAATAGAAGAGGTGATGAATTTGCCAATCCACACTGGTCTTGAATGCCAAATTCTTTCTCCCCACCCTAGGCATTAGTTGAAATTTGCACAATTTTCATCTTTCAGCAGTTTCTTCCAACTCAGTTGTTTGGAGTTTTACCCCTTGCATGCTCAGTGTAGATATAGAAAATAATTTATAGGGAGCTGGTATGTAGATATTTGGAAGTTTCAGTGATGGGCCTCCCTTTTGTCCTGAATTTCTCTTCTCTATTGACAGATGCTCTGCCAGCTCCAGATTCAAGCCTGTAATTTCCCATGGAAATAAGGTTCCTGCTTTTTTCTTGAGCTCTATCAGTTGAAAACCTGGATAAATATGTGTCTCACAGTTTGATTCTATTCTTTCAAGAGTTAAGCACTTAATTTCTGCTTGCTTTTGCACACTCAAGCAGTTAATTTTTATATTTCATGTTGAATTTATCTTTTTATTTGTAGGAGGGTTAGCCTGATATAAACTATTCTGTTATTGCAGAAGTCTTATATACAAATATATAAAATTTTAAAATTCATTTAATACTGAAAATTGTTATACTTATAATACATAAATACATAATTGGGGAAGAATTAAAATAAATTATTTTGAATGTGTTAACTCTTTTACTTTGGTCACTGATTTTTCACCTCCTTTATAGTAATATTGTATTTCTAATATTAAATACCTGTTTGTTAGCAGTTTTTTTATAGTGAAGAATGATATATTTAGACATAAAATATAATTAAGCAGAAAATACATATATATAGAGAGAAAATAAAGAATAAAACAATAAGAAAGAGAACAGTATGTTTAAAGGAGATGAGACATCAGTGATATTCCTCCAAAAGAAGGGAAATCATGGTATAAGTCAGAGTAAATTGCACCCTAAAATAAAAGGTATCCCAAAACACATTGTAAATATGACTTTTTAAAAATCATATTGCTTCACTAAGATTATGAAAATATTAGTGTTTGACTAGGTTCTAAATATGCTAGTTTGCAGAGATCCAAGTAATGAAGTTTGGTTATGGAAAGTAAAAGACAAAGAATGTTATAGTGACATGGACTCAGAGTTATTCAAAATGAATCAATTTATTGAGAAAGGACTTCACCTATTTTCAAGAAATTTTTTATTTAAAAAATTAGTATTATATAGTACTTTTGTAGTCAAATCATTCCTGTTACCATACAAAGTTTTACAGGAACATATCATGTGATGAATTCAACAAATTATTGTGAAACCAATGACAGGAATTAATTACGGATTTTGCAAAACTCTTTGATATTTACTAAGTGACGTCAATTAACTAACTGCATTTTAATGCACTTAAACTCAGAGTTGCACTTGATAACTGCTACTGAAGCATAATATAAATCCAAATAGTGTAACTGAAATATATGTATTTATATACCATCAGGAATATCAAACAATACTGTTTCTTATCAATCTCATTCTCAGGTTGGGGGTTTCCTCAGCTGAGGGACAAGGTAAATTGAACATTTCTGAACATGCAGCTTCTGTATTAAATGTAGCTTTATGTCATATCTACTTTCACGTGTATATAATTTTTGCTAAATCAACTGATATTCTCTAATCTCTATTATAAGATTATAATAAAGTATATCTTTAGGGGAACATAACTCACATTCACCTAAGGGGAAAATAAATTGTGTTTTCTTTGTTTCTATGTTGCAAAGTGTGAGAAGCTATTCAATATTGGTTGTGGACTCATGTAAATATGCCAATGAAATATAGAAATCATATCACATGAAAAGCTAGATTCTGAAGCCAAAGGTTTATGGAATTCTTATTTGTAGTATAAAGACATTTCTGGGAGTGTTTGTTAGCTTCATAAACTTATTGGGGCCATGGCTTCACCGCTCCATATGTCAAAATATCAAATTGTACATTTTAAATTTGTATAGTTTATCATGTCAATTATATAAATAAAACTATTCAAAGTTATTAACATCTTTATCAGGTAAATATTTCAGTAAAATTAGAAGCATGTATAAAAGGAATATCTCTTTTAATGAAAAGTAGAATTTATTCTCAATTTTACAGTGTAATGTCAATAAATTTTATTTTAATTCTCTGAGTTCCTTGGCAAATATTGAAGTAGAAGAAAATTTAAAATTACTTCTATTATTAAAATTATAAATTCTTCATTATATATTTTTTAAAATCTGTCATTTTTTTTAAAAATCCAGGACTCCCATATCCAACTTATAAATGAAATGTCCACTGGATAGAACCACTCATACTGTTTTCCTCACAGATTTCATTTTCTTATGTGACTTGAATCTTTAATATATTTCTAGAGAATTTACATATCATGTAACTCTAAAAATGATCTCATCAAATACTTTGATACTCTTCATGATAGATTTTCCCAGCCTCTAAATCACTAATACAAGGAGACTGCTTAAGCTAAATAAATAATAAATTTAACAATGTGATTAGTAAAATAAAGTTTAATTATTCATTAATTTAAGATATGACTTAAATGTGGACAATAATTGTAAACAATAGACAAGATCACAGTGAAAAACTTTGAAAGATTCGTTTATGTTTAAAGAATACACATTTAATGTTTATAGTGAAATGATACAAAATCAGTTGACACTACATAAGGATAAAATTAAATTTCAAATAAACTTGAAATTAATATGTGACATTTACAAAATCATATAGCTGTATAATTTATTATTTGATCCTTATCTTTACTGGTAAATGGTAGATTTATAAAATACAAAGAATTTAACAAAAAAATAATGATAATTTCCAAATTGTAAGAAGTTTCTACTTCAGAAATTTAGGTGCCTGTGTATTAATTAGAATATTTAAATTCTTTCTTAATAAGTAGTATGGAAAAATAGAAATATATTCCAGTGGAATGTGAATTAGATTTTCCCGTGCTTTTATATGGGAACAAAACAGTGGTTGAATTTGCATAAGGAATTTGTGTTCGTAGGTAATAAGACACCTAAAGTATAGTCAAAATCTCTACTTCTTCCCACTCTAGTGGTAAAAACATGTTCTCATTAATTCTTCTAGTAAATACATATGGTGAACTTTTGATCTGCCAAGCTCTTCCATGGGTGCTGGAGATACAGAGGTCTATGAGGTGAGTGTCTCTTTATTCACAGATATAATGTCAAGTGGGAGGCGTAAAAATAACAATAATGATAAGAAAAAGAAAAGACAAAATAAAGATTTTGAATGATGTATGTGATAGTAGAGACATTACATAGGAGAAAGAAGCCAGAGGAAGGAAAGTATTTCATGAAAGATGGTTTTGGAAGTTTTCTGTGCTTGTTGACTTGAAGGTTACAATCTGAAGAGAAAGAGTCAGATACAGGTAATAGCCCTGATGCATTAAAAGACTCTTACTGTTTGAAGAAAAACTAGGGGACTACTACGGCTCATATTAAGGGCAGGAGTATTAAATAACTTTACTTAAGGCCCTATAAGCCTGATAAATATTTTTGATTTTGTTCCTAGTACAAACCACTGGGAGGTTTTAAGTAGGGAAATGCCACAAATGTTTATAAGATCACTATAGTTGCTGTTTTCAAAATGGATCAGTAGAGGGCAGGAAGAGAGGCAAGGAAGAACAGTAAGAAGAAAATTGCCATGTTTAGAGATTAGTGAGTTGTTTGGGCATTCATTGGAAATGGAGAAAAAGAGAAGTGGTTTTTTTTTTTGTTTTTTTTTTCTATGAGTTGCAATGTGGGAAAAAAGAGACAATTTTACTCTATGTCAATTTCACCCTAATAAAATTGGAAAACAAAAGAAAAAAAATTCTTACAAGACTCAGGTAAGCACATGTATTTTACGTAGTATTACAACCCAACTCCTGCAGGGCACAAGTTGGTGAAGCCACGAGACCAAAGGATACACCTGGCATTTAGTCAGGCATAAGCTTTATTGGGACTTACAGACAGGAGAGAATCTTTGATGGCAGCCAGTCAAAGAATGAATGAAGTTAGCGTTCTGCAAAGAGATGAGAAAATGAGGGGTGATATATAAGTGCTTTCAGAATAAGGACATTCCATAGGGTATGAGAACAGAGTTCCTGCTTGGGTCCTGTGAAGCATACACATGGGGTCTGGTGATGTTTTCACTACGCTTGTAGGATTACGTTTACCAAGGATGTTTACTTCTCTGGGAAGATTCTAGTTTATGATATCATCTATGCATTCTCCCCCCTCTGGAGAGGGTTGTTAACCTTTAACTTATGCCTGGGTCATACAAGTGGCTATGTGCTGAGGACTTAGGGAGACTGAGTCCCCACAATCCACCCCCACATAGCAGCCTACATTGAGCATAGGACAAGCATTGTATCCACATTCCACAACAACAGTATAAAAGAGAACAGCTAAAGCTGTTATGTGTTTTTCAATGAAAATTGCAGTTCCACCTGGCACAAAAACAGCTAATGGGTAGAACTACCAGGGGGCACTCTTTATATATAGCCTTGATAGTAAAATTATACAACTCAGGGGGTAGCAACCCCACATCACAGATTCCCTCTTGTCATTCCATGCAGACAGGGGCAATGTGATCTGGGGTGTTAACCATCCTAAACCATTATATACAGCATATCCTAATAAAGGCCTGGGCCTATTCACCTGTTCCCTTACAAGGGAAAAAATATAATTACGAGTCTTTTTGAAAGACAGCGGTTGAATCTCAGTCTTAAATGAGAAGGTCTTGTTCTAAACTTGTCGATGGGTCATATTCTGCCATGCCTGCAAGGTGTCCCATGTCATCCAATTTGCAGGAGTTACGGTTCATGGAAGGCCAGTAGCATCCAAGGAGGGTAAGTCTGCAAAACCAACATTGGATTCGATTGTGGGCATGGGTTATTGCAAAGGCCACTGTAGAAAGGTATTGGCTAGGGTGTTATGTGTGAAAAGAAAGATGTTTATGGGGAACAATAAGGGGCAGATAGTGCTGGTCTAACAGTATATAAGCAACATTTCCATTAATAAATAACAAATTAGTCTAGGACTTTCAAACTAGATCACATGACCAGGGTCTTTGGTGGGCTTTATTCTAACCAGCCACCTTCCCTCGTTTCTATACTAACCTGCCTCAACTACCCTGTCAGAGTTCACACCCTTATTCATAAGGGATAGCTGAAGGGTAATGGTCATTCTTCTGTGGCTGCTTCCTGCTGGTAAGGGGCAGTAGGCCCTGCTTGATGAGATATGAAACTCTGGCTATTCTATTGAGGTTGAGGGAAAGGTGGGTCTGGCACTGTGATTGGAATTGATGAACTCCTTACATGACTAATATCTTGCTCTGGAAGGTGTTGATTCTGGAAGAAATAAAGTTAGAACTTTTGGAGACACATGGTCTTACTAAAAGGATAAAGAAAATGGTAGTAAGCAGCTCCCAAAAGGAGGCCAGCCATGAAATACTGGACCATGGGAATGAGAAAGGCCAGGTGCCTCCAGAGGCCACATCCTCTTTAAACTGATAGGCTTGATCTTGTAAGTTTCAAATGCAATCTAAGAAACTGCTGCCCCCCAGTTCCCACAGGGTGGTTATGCCTAGGACAGTTGGAGGGTTATGACGTGAGGCACTGCCCTAGACATAAACTTACAAAGACAATATAGGCAACAACAAGATAAGCATTTGGCAAGCAAAATAAAGACAATACTTAAGAAAGCCATTCTTTTATCTTATAGGTACATTCATTAATTACTTAGAAAATGAATTAGGTTTACAAAGACTTTTTTTTTTTTTTTAAATACCAGGGCCAGGGATTGAACCCAAGGCTTCGTATATGGGGAGCTGGTGCTCAACCACTGAGCCACACTGGCTCCCTTGAGTTGTTTTTTTGTTTGTTTGTTTGTTTGCTTGTTGTTGATTTTTTGTTTTTAGGAGGCGCCAGGAACTGAACCTAGGACCTCCCATATGGGAAGCAGGTGCTCAACTGCTTGAGCTACATCCATTCCCTGGTTTACAAAGACTTTTAACATGTTCAATATCCTTCTGCATATGATCAGAATAGAAGAGATATTATCATATTTATCAAGTATATAGGTACAGTACTTAATACTACTCAATGCATGAATCAATGCACAAGTTCTGCTTTGAGCTGTAGTTAATAGATCTAAGCTCCAGGTTTGCAAAACCATACATATTGGCTTTCCATGAGAGCAGGCCGTAGTGCCAATTGTGTCTGTTTAGGTTCTACTCACATTACTCTGGTAATTATTGCTCCACTTGGCATATCCTTCACATAGCCAGCAAGTTGCAGCACCATTGGCCCTTGGAGGGAAGCTCCAGTGTTTCACCGGCCTGATGCATAGCACTATGAAACAGAGCCAGTTTGGAGACAACGTGGATCTGGCCATATCGAGCCATCAAGAGCTGCTGCAGGAATTTGAAGCTGCAATGTAGTTTCCATCCACTTCAGGAACATAACCAGAGATGTAGTAGATATCTTTATTGTTTTAGGGATCAGTGACCAACCTAGTCAATATCTTCAATGGAAAGGCACCATGCAGTGTACTGACTGCCTGGTTTAAATGCACAAGAGAGTTTGACAGTACTAAAGTCCATCCCTTTTAATTTCATACATTTTCTAAATACTTCTATACAGTTTGTAACATATCAAATGAACTTAACTATTTTAGTACTTTACTTTTTACTTTTACCTTTACCATGATTACATTAATTAACAGGTATTTTATTTTAGCAGTACAGGAAAAACAACTTTCACCATTATTTTATGAAAACCTAAGATTCCCAATGGAATCAAGATTATCTTCCCCCTACCACCACTTCAATATGCAGATTGAGGTGGCCTCTGACAGGTTTCCTTGTTATGAAGTTACTTTTTGTTATCAACATCAATTCAGTTTCTATTTAATAATGGCTCCCTGGAATTAGTCATTTAAGTACTTCAGTTTAGACAATGCTTTTACAAACTTCTTATAATTAACCATAAGTTACTTTTTGTTATTAATATTAACTCCTGTATTTCTACTTAATACTGATTTCGTGGCATCAGTCACTTATGTTATAATCTTTCAGTTTAGAAAGTGATTTTACAAACTTCCCATAACTATCCATAACCACATAGACTATTGTTACTTCATCTCAAGACAAATTTCACATTTACAAAGCATATTCCTTTATTTAATGCTAACTTCTACAATACCTTCTACAACTTTCTATATTCATTCAAGCCTTGTTGTACATATTTCCACACTGAGTTTATGAAAACCAGCCATCTTATTCTTAGGACAAAGCACATTCCCTTAAACAAACATCAAATTTTAGTCAGCATTGACTATGAATTCCCTTCCACAAACCTTTTATTTCTTTCTATATCCATTTAAGTCTCATATTCCTCATTCTGCTCTGTGAAGAAAAAAAAAAAAACTATTTATTTCAATTCAGGCAAAAACAAAATGTTTTAAAGGAGGTCTGTAATAAATTCATTAGCCAAAACTTACAATTTTTGTCATTTTAAAGATTTAATACATATAATGTGAACTTATTTTATTAGTATCCTATAAACCTAGGTAAATTATACCTAAGATAAATAAAATCAAAACCTTTATAGTTTATGCAAGAGATGTTCTTTTTTCTTTCTTTCTCCACAGGAAGCTAAAAACTCTTCTTTTCTTTAATAAAATTCTAAAACTGTGAATAACCTTAAAAACATACTGACTGCCAAGTTCTAGAATATATTGTAATTGTTTAATTTGTTTAATCATAATTTAGAAAAATCTTCCCATAACTTTCAAGGACTTTTTCTTTACTTATTGAAATTTGGCCATTGGATTATAATTGTCATCTCAAAAGCTGTTAAAATTTAATTGGGGAATTACAGACAGACCACACAAAACAAGGTTTATTCTGTAATATCCCCTCTGTCCCTATCATTTTTATTTCCAGGCCTAGTAGGCAGAATTCTAGGCTAAACTCATATCTCCCCTATCTTTCCACACCCAGTCCATCCTCTTAGTTTCCTCAACTGGTTTTAGTGGAATTCAGTCAAGGTTAGGAGAAGACCCTGAGGGCACGATAGGCTATAGATAGATTGTGGAAGAACTCGGGATAAACTTTTTAGTTTCTTTCTTTTAAATAGTTTCTTTATTCAGATTTTATGTGACTTTTTATCCTGTTTGGTTTTTCTAATTTGGGCTTCAGGGATACTCATTTACCTATACAAGCACCCATATAATTTTTACCAATTTGAATAGAGGTCTTTTAAGAATTTTCATTTGTTAATTCAATATAACCATCCGGAGGTATGAATATATACACTGAACAAACAGACAAACACAAAAAGAGTTAAGACACACGAACAGAAACATAAAACTGACTAATTTGACTCATAATTCTCACTCCTTTGGTATGGCTGTGTCCAAGATCTCCATCACTTCACATCTCTGATTTTTACTGCTTTTAAGATCTCCTCTGGAATCAGTGTTGCTTGTAACATGCAAGCTCATTCTTGGAAACAGTGTTATTAGCAACCAGCAACCAGTTAAGAATACTTGAGCAGTATAAAGGCAGTTAAGCACTAATTTAGCAGTTTAGACAGACACGAGTATTCTGGATTACTACTCTTCAGGAGTACACGTAGACAGACTCAATGTTCAGGAGTAAGCTATTGATTCAAAACTAAAAGTTCTTTTTAACACCCTGATAAAAATCCTGATCAAAATAAAATGTGACTAAAACTTAAAACATTGTCAAAATAACATCTCATTTAAACTCTTCCACAGTTTACACAAGTATTATGAGCTTTCAGTTTTGTAATATATTTTTAATTGAAGGCTTACCAAAGCTGCTAACATTTTTTTCTTTTTTCTTTTACTTTTTTTTAACTTGTCGAGTTCAAAGTTACAAAACTTTAACAACACCAATTTTGTTAATGTGGCTATCCAGATGGAATTAGAATCAACATGGAAACAGAACAGAAAATATTAATATTGTTAAGTTTTTCCACTTCTCCAGTAGTTAAATTAATTCTATCAACTCCACTAGCCCACAAGCACACCAACCAGGTGGCAAAGGGCTCACAGATTGCTGATGGAAAATTTTCTCTATCTAAGTTAACTTTTACTCCCATTGGCATTTTTGGGGTGTCCCCATACTCACGCAGAGTTCCACAAGAGTCAAGGAAGTGGACGACCCCATATTCTCTTGGTAGTACCCACTCATCCAGGAAGGGAGCCACCCCTCCCCACCTGGACATTACAAGCCAACCCAGGATTTCCCTTGTGGGCTCACCTTTCCCTGAGCTCATGCCCACTACTGCCAGTGGTCCTTCAGTCTCCTGGCTGGCTCATCAACTGTTACAACCCAACTCCTGAAGGGCACAAGTTGGTGAGGCTGTGAGACCAAAGGACACACCTGGCATTTAGTCAGACATAAGCTTTATTGGGACTTACGGACAGAACAGAATCTTTGATAATGGCCCGTCAAATGAATGAAGAATGAATAAAGTTTGCACTCCACAAAGAGATAAGAAAATGAGGGGTGATATGTAAGGGGTTTTAGAATAAGGACATTCCATATGGTATGAGAACAGAGTTCCTGCTCAGGTCATGTGAAGCATACACATGAGGTTTTCACTACGCTCGTAGGAAAGATGTTTAACAAGGACGTTTACTGCTTTGGGGAGATTATAGTTTATGACACCATCTATGCATTCTCTCCCCTTTGGAGAGGATTGTTAACCTTTAACTTATGCCTGGGTCACACAGGCAGCTGTGTGCTGAGGACTTAGAGGGGGCCTGGGTCCCCATATATAGGTATTGTTTCCTACAGCTAGGGGTTCTTGGAATCACGCTGAATGTTCACTTCAAAAGAGGCCTGAGATTAAACATTGACAGAAAAACACTGTAATTTTCCCAAATTAAGTCTAGGTCCTAATTGTCAGTCACTCCAGTAATTTTCATCTACTCTTGGGAGACTTTCATTTTTCCTAGTAAAACCTTTCCTTGAAGGTAAAATCAATTTGGAGGAAGAGGTCTCCTCTCCTTCGTGACTTTTTCCTTGCTTTCCATCTTGCTTTGCTATTAAAATCTAAATCCTTTGGTTTCTAAAACAGAAGGTGCAATTTTGTCATTTCTCTTTCCAAGTTGATTTCAGCTTTCTTTTTGTATTAGCCATATGAGAATTTAAATATTTTCTTCTGAGAAGACCTATACATTTAAAACAATGTTGTGTTATTTTGTCCTAACTAATAGGTGCTTTACAACAGGAAGATATCTCAGGGCATCTGGTCTGACATGTAATAGTACAGGAAGCCATACCTTTTTTATTATTGCAATTCAAAATACCTGTGTAAATTCATCATAATCTTTGGTTCATTGTCCACTTTCACCATTATTGTGTCATTTGGTTGCAAATTTCTGTTTTTCAAAGATAACTAGTTAATAATTCTAAATAATGTATAAAGTCCCTTACAGAAACAACCAGCAAGAAAGTTAGGGCTCTGATAAAAAAAAACCTACATTTAATCATCTGGTGACAAATATTCCCCTGCTTCCGCCATTGGAGGTAACCAATATCTTACATCCTCTGCTCATTATTGCCTTGCTTTTTCTTTATACCCTATGATGCCTTAGTATATATTCATAAAAACTTATTTCATTTTAAATGCTTGTATATTCACACAGATGATATTCATTATGCACTCCTTGGGACATTCTTTTTTGCATACAAATTTTGGGAAGTATCATCCACATTGCTATGTGGTCTTAGCAGGAATATATGTTAATATATAACCTACAGATTAATAACCTCCTAAACCCCAAAAAAGAAAAATTCATAAACTGATATAAAATAAACTTCATAGAAGAAAGAGTTCACATGATCCGTAAGCATATAAAGAAATAGTCAACACATTCAATGATTGGGGAAATACAAATCAAGATCATTTTCACACTCATTCTATGCATAAGGTCTTCTAAATCCCAATCAATTGTTCTAAATGACCTCAGATTTTATGATTATTTAATATTTTAATTATAATTTTGTTATACACCATATTTTTCCTGTGATTTGCCCTGTCCATGCAAGAAGCACAGTCAAATTGCCTTAGATTACTAGCTTTTTAATGATAGCATTTGTTAAATGGAATCCAATTTATTCTGACTTTCATTTGTATTTTTCCCTTTCTTAAATGAGGTATGATTAATATATAATAAAATCTACACATCTTCATTGTTCAGTCTGATGTGTTCTAACACTTTTTGCACCCATGGGAATCATCATGCAAAACAAATTATAGAACACTTCCATCACCCCAGAAAATTTCTTTGTGTCATTTCACAGTCAGTACCTTCCACCCAGGAAAAAAAGGATAAAATATATAAACTTGCTTCCATCTGGCCTAAGTTTTCTACCTCTCATGGTTTTATCTGAGGGTGAATTACCAAAATTTTGGTGTCTGTGTTCAGTTAGGGAAGGTCTCCCACAGCATATCATTTAGAGGAATAATTAAGAGTGTCAAAACCTGAAAAATAAAAGTTACTTTTGATTCAATGATCCAAGAGCATTTTTTCCTGTACAGATTGGATTTTCTATTGATTCCAGTCTTATCGTGTGAACCATGAGTTGGTATTATTACTTCAAATGCCAAATAGATGTTTCTAATAGAAGAAAAAATATGGCCCCACTCATTTGAGCAGCCTCAAATATCATGTTTTGAATTGAGGTTCATGCCTTTGGCAATGTTTTAATAGTATCATTTATTTTAAGGGTGCTCAGGAGGGTAGAGAATTAAGCTTTTTCAAGGGATTTATGTCCAATGCTTGCATGTTATCAGTGGAAGGAATTCCACTTTTCAATAATTTAGCAAAATTTTCCTATATCATTTGGATGATCTCTTAGTTAAACTCTTGCTAAATAACAAGAGTTATTATATATCGTAGCTTTTGACTTCAAAGGTTGATTTTAAGACCAGCTATACCAGGAAGCAAAATCTAAGTAACTAGACTGCAATGGGTATATGAAAATATAATAGAAATAGCAGAATGAAATCATAAAAAATTAAATGAACACATTAAAGGTTCATTTGATATTAGTGTTGATTTTAAGAATCATATACTTAAACATATTTTATTTTAAAATTGCGTTTACATGTTTACATATTATTTCTAATATAATTGCCACTAATATAGATATATAACATGTTAGTAATACAGACTTAGTAAAGTTTATTCTTGCAGAATAGAGTATGAATCTAAGACAAATTGAAAGACTGTTGCAATACCTCCAGAGCCTGAAAGCATGTAGTGGCAGTCTGGTGGGGAGAGGAAGAGATATATAAGTTGTATTAGTCGGGGTTCTGTAGGGAAACAGAACTGACAGGATATATCTGTAAATAGTATGAGATTTTATAAAATTGTTTTTGCATGACCCTAGAGATGCACAAGTCTAAATTCCTGCAAACCAGGGGCTCCAGTGAAGGTCCTTGTGAGTTCCCAGGAGACACTGGCTGTCTGAAGTAGAGGTGGGAATTCTCTCCCTCCATATGCTGAAATCACTTCCCCTTTCAAGGTCTTCAATTGATTGGATGAGACATCACTCATTGCTGATAACAATCTCCTTAGTTGATTTTAGATGTAACCAGCCACATATGCAATCAACTCACTGATGATTAAAGTCTGCGAAATGCCCATGTATTACAATTACCCAGTGATTACTTGACTAAACAACTGGGCACCATTACACAGCTGAGTTGACACATTAACCTAACCATCACAAAAGTGATAATGAAGTATTTATAAAATATGGTGTCTAACTGAACATTAGAGTGATGATGAAGGAGGAACAAGAAGTAAGTTTCCAGGCTTCTGTCATGGGGTTTTGTGTCACTAATTAGATGTTGAACACAAGAGGCAGGGCATATATTGAGAGAAAGATGCTGATTTAGTCTGACATATAAGAATTTGGATTTGACTGGGAATTATACACATGAACCTGTACAGGTGAACATACGGATTTGGATACATAGAGGAAGTTACCAGCATAATTGGGGGAGATTTTTATCATGGAAATGTCTTGAATCACATGGACAAAATGAAGAGGAAAATAAAAAATAAAATCAAGGGCAAATATCATGTGAAACTAAACTGTAAGTCATAGGTATTCATTCCTATAACACCTATAGAATCTTCAGAGAAAATGTTTCTGAGGTGGTGAGCATCAATGTATCAATGTGAAGATCTGGGAGAAAATAATTTGAGTCAAGGAATAGAAAGTGCAAATGATAGGAATAAGCTTGTTGTGTTTGAAGAAAGATAGAAAGCCAGTGTATTGGTAGCATAGTGAGCAAGAAGGAAAGTGGTAAGAGATGAGCTCTGAGGACAGGCAGGGCCTAAAGATTAAGTAGAATGAGTAGAATGGAGGAAGACAAACCAGCAAAAATGAAATGACATAAAAAGAAAATAAAATTTTAAAAGTAATATTTAGACAAGATAAAGAAACAGGAGACTAGAAGAATAAAAGACATTAATAATTTCAAGAAGCCAGTGATCAACACTGTAAAGTATTAGTTACAATATAGTGTAGCATACAAAGAATTTGGGAATTCAAAATTAGAGGACATTGGTGACTTTTGTCAGATAAGTGCCAGCACAGTGGAGGTGATGGAAGCCAGATACTAGTGGGTTAAGAATAAATGAGAGAGGAGGATTGTGGGAAGATGGCATCAGAGTAACAGGCAGGGACCAATGCTCTCACAAAAACAACAGAGAAAGAGTGAAAAGTTATCCAAAGAGCCTGCTTTGGGGGTCAGCAGCACCAGACAATGCTACACAACTACCAGGAGGTTGAGGAACATAGAGACAAATTACCTGAAACAACAAACATGAGTTACCAAGCCCCCACTGTGGGGTAGGGTTCACCTCCCCTACCCCGCAAGATATTAGGGTAAAACCCCTGGATCACTGCAGCTGAGGGAGACAGGTACAGACACCTTCCTCCCTGTCAGGTATTTCAAGGGAAAAGTGAGGGGAAGGTGTGTGTGTCCTGGGGGGGTTGCGGTTTATTCATTGAATTCAGCCACATAGCCTGCCTTGAATCTCTATTCTGGAGAGTCAACACACAAACACAGGAAAGCTGAGACTGAAACACCTCTGTGGAAAGGTGTGCTGACAGCACCATCTGCTAGCAGG
The DNA here is from genome assembly GCA_029593785.1 of Cabassous unicinctus. Classification (NCBI taxonomy): domain Eukaryota; kingdom Metazoa; phylum Chordata; class Mammalia; order Cingulata; family Chlamyphoridae; genus Cabassous; species Cabassous unicinctus. Next base: position 46,061 of record JAQZBX010008410.1, read on the forward strand.
TCTGGAAATTGCATGGACAAAAACTGTTCTAGGTTTTCTCTGTATTCTAACCCCTGGGAGAAAATCTGTGCCCCATTAGTGAGTCCTTGGCGTGACTTTGATAACTTAAGATGGGCATTTTTTAAAGATTTAGAATAAGTTGAACCAAATATCAAAGAAGAGCTGTGATAAAAAACAATAGGCAAGAGAGAGAAATTGGCCATCAGAGTAAATTCACCTAGAGCTCAGCAAAAATTTACAAGTCATACTAGGAAACAAGAAGACATGGCCCAGCCAAAGAGACAAACCAAAAATCCTTAAGAGATACTGGTTTTAAGACAATTAATCAGTGATAATCACAGAATTCTCCTAAATCAATCCAAAGAATTGAAAGAAAATATGCCTGAAAAAATAAAGGATATTAAGAAGACACTGGAGGGGCGGGGGGGACTCCCAGGAAGATGGCAGACTAGTAAGACACAGGAATCTCTTCACTTGGAAAATAGCTAGAGGACAGGCTGAAACAGCCCCGAAAAAGATCTTCTATGGTTTAGGACAGCAAGTGAAGGCTGCACACTACCCAGAGGAGAGAGAGACAAAAGAGGGAAATTGCAATGACAGAACTGTGAGCTAGAACCAGCAGCGGCTGCTGCTGCTGGTACCCTCCCCCACACTCTTTAGAATTCTCTGTCTCCTGGGCCTGCGACTACAAAGGGGGCTCCAGGGATATACCACTCCAGGAAAGGGGAGAGAGAGGGACACAGCCTAAGGCTGACTCAGGTTCCGACCTGAAAATTTGGCCTGCAGAGCCCCACAGACCCTTCCACATGGTGGTTGGTTTGCCCTGGGAGCAAATCCGACCCTCACAATCTCCCTCTCTTCTAGCCTGGACTAATTGTTGAGGACTCCACAGGAGAGGAGAAAGACAGCCTAGGACTGACTCAGCTTATGACCCACAGGTTTGGTCTGCCCTGTCCTGAGAGCCCTTCCAGGCCAGGTGTGGCTGCACCATTGTTTGCCTTGGAGCCTGCAAGGGGCTAATGATATACAAACCTCCCAATCTCCTCCTGTACTAACAGGGACTGATTGTTGAGGACTCAGAGGGGAGTGAAAATATTTCCTGCTTGGAAAAGGGAGGGGGCTGCCAGAGAAGACTGAAGAACTGTCTCAGAAAGTTTGAATTATAAGGCTCTTAGGCCCCAGACAGGAAGCTCTATCACATTGATCTGATCTGTGTCACAACAAATACACTCCTACCAGACATTGAATTGAGCGCTGCCAAAGAGCGCCATCTCCTGGCAGACCAAGGAAGTGCACATAAGAAAATTAAAAATAAGTAAGAGAGGCTTTTCCTGGCCTCTATAGTCTCCCTGCCCAAGGCCCTAGGAAGTGACTCTACAACCAATTACTTGGTCTAGTGCCCAGTTTTGAGCAACCAGCAGGACAATCCTAAAAATCCAGGTTGAGCCAAAAATCAAAGAGCTGTGTTAACTCACAGCCAGGAGTTACCACTAAATCCCTATAAAAGAGAAAGAGATTGAGCATCTGAGTAAATTACATTCTAACCAGAGGCCTAAACACCAGCAAAAAATTATGAGCCATACTAAGAAAATAGAAGACATAGCCCAAGAAAAGGAATACATCAAAGTCCCAGAAAAGATGAAGAATTTGAGAGAACTAATCAGCGATATGAGCACAAATTTGCAAAATCAAATTAATGAGATGAAAGACAATATAGTTAAAGAGATAAATGACATGAAGAAGACATTGAGTGAACGCAAAGAATTTGAAATCCTGAACAGAAAAGTAATGGAGTTCATGGGAATGAAAGACACAATAGGTGAGATCAAAAACACATTTGAGGGAAGCAGGAGTGGCTCAGTCGATAGAGCCCCTGTTTGCCATATGGGAGGCCCTGGGTTTGCTTCCCGGGGCCTCCTTGTGAGGGCAGGCCGGCCCGCGCAGCCTAGTGGGCTGATGCAGCAAGCCCTAACAACAGGAAGTGGGTGTGGCTCAACCGATAGAGCCCCCATTTACCATGTGTGAGGCCCCGGGTTCGCTTCCTGGGGCCTCCTTGTGAGGGCAGGCCAGCCCACATGGCACGAGGG
>JAQZBX010008411.1:0-48148 GCA_029593785.1 Cabassous unicinctus
AAAAAAAAAAAAAGTTTATTTGCATGCCCAAAATTAATCAAACACTTTGCTACAAAGATAACATTAATACTATTTTAAGCAGTTTTATTGAGATATATTCACATACCATACAATCTATCCAAATTGTACAAAAAACTGGCTTTTAGTATAATTACAGTTTTGTGCATTCATCACCACAAAATTTTGGAACATTTCACTACTCCAAAAAGAAAAACTCCACACCCCATAACAGTCACCTCTCAATCCTTCTATCTTCCTCCAGCCCTACATAACCACTAGTTTAATCTCATCTTTATAAATTGATTTATATTTACATTTTATATAAATGGAATCATACAATATTTAGAACTTTGCATCTGGTTTCTTTCACTTGGCATAATGTGTTTTTTTTCCCTGATAGTAACCTCTTATAACCTTAACATACATTTGTTCAGTTTCAGAGAAAAACAGTCTTATATATGCAATATTACCCATATTCATATTTCACCTGAGATTTTACTATGCTATAGAGTCCCATGTTACATTTTTTAGTTTTCCCTCTAGTAATATACATGACCTTAGACTTTCCCTTTCAACCACTGTCATACCCAAATATTAGCACTGCAAGTTACAAACACTATGTTGTATTTTCACCTTTTCTATTCATTTCCAAAGATTAACAAACAACCTTTTTACCAATTCTGCACTAGTTAACACTCAGCTTTCCACATTCTCTAACCCCATTCTATTTTCTGGTGACCCATATTTTTAGTTATTAACGCCATTAATTTACACAATATATTTAGTTCTTAATAGTGCAGTCATACAGTATTTGTCTTTTTGTGTCTGGCTTGATTCATTCAACATAATGTCCCCCAGGTTCATCCATGTTAATGATATTTTTAAAGTATCAATTGAAGAGGTCACATGCTCCATCATAAGCTTAATAATAATATCAAAAACAAAAATTTGCTACTTATAAATTGAGAAATACTTGGATCAAACATGAATTAAAACTGAAATTTCAAACTATCTAGAAAGCCATTAGGATGAAAATACTTTACAACATAATCTGTGGGAAAAAACAAAACAAAACAAAAAAAATATATATATAACATTTATGTAAACAAATGCACATATATGCATATGTATTTATATATCATTTTACAAATATTGGTATGTATTGTGAAAAATTTGATTTTTACCCACAATAAAAAAAATAAAGAAAGAAAAATAATAATAATCTGTGGGACACAGCAAGAGCTGTACTTAGAAAAAATATATATCCTTAAATGGTCTCTAAGGTTAAAGTTAGAGATATTAGGGTTCATCTTAATAAATTAGAATAATAACAATAAAAATAACAAGCTAGAGAGACAGAAAATGTAAATTTTAAATTAATAAAATAGAAGAAAGGAGAAGAGATAAATAAAACCAAAACCTCATTCTTTGAAAGGACCAAGAAGAAAGATAAGCCCTTGTAAGCCAGATTAAGGAAAGAGAGAAAAATATATCCAAGATTGGGAGCGAGAAAGGAGACATAACCACAAATACAGAAGAGGTCAAAATAACCATAAGACAATATTCTGGGCAAATTGATGGCAATAAGTTTGAAAACTTAAATAAAATATATCATTTCCTAACAAAATTTCAGTAGCAAACTTGATTAGAGTAGTTATAATAGAAGAGCTCGTGAAGGTGACCCAAGATCCTCTCTGAGAATGCAATTTTCAATATAATAAAGCAGAACAACTCATAGAGTTGAAAAATGCACAAAAGGCTTCAGGGCAGTTCCAAAGTAAACAGCTCTGGATGAGCAGTGACCCAACACTCTTGTCTTACACACTGTATAAATTCAACATTAGGATCATCATGCCCAAGATTCCAAGATCACATTGGATCTTATTGGGAGCCTTGGATTCCAGAGCTAACTCTGGGGCAGATTAATTGAAATATGCTGAGAAGATCAACCTGTAAGGACACTGAGTCCCTTTGGAATTAGTGTGCAGGGCAGGTTATGAATAAGTGTCAAGTAAATCCAGAAGGCCAGGCCCTCTTAATTCCTATGCTGCACTTGGAAATTCCAGCAGTTTCCCAAGATGTGCAAATCATCAAATCCAGCCTTGTCAAAATCTGCATTCCTAAGCTATTGTTGGTGTTGGCCATTCCTGGGGAAAGTGTCAACATCATGTTCACATGATGACTGTTCAGATGGAAACGTTTAAAAACTCATGAAAGGAGAAATTAATGATAATGCTGTCTCCAAGGTCAGCGTCATGCATTTCAGTAAAAGTTTACTTCCTTCCAAAACAAAAAGTGACACTGAACCACAGTTTCTGGCAGGTGTGTGAGTATAAGGACTGGGGATGGGGAGGTTGGAAAATAAATTAACCAGCATATTTATCAAATTGGGATGCAAAAATTATGTATTATAAGGGAATATTTTTCTTGACTGTCGTCTCTCCATTGAACCATAAATATTGAATTATCGTGTATTACAGCCTGGTAAGACCCTGAAGTGGAGAACCCAGCTAAGTTGGGCCTGGGCTCGTGACTTACAGAAACTGCAAATTAATAAATATGTGTGTCATTTTAAGCTGCCAAATCTGTGGTAAATTGTTATGCTGTAATAGATGACTAATCTACATCTCGCTCTAACTCTCTCCTCACGCCTCTCTCACTGCCATTACAGCCTTTGTATCCTCTTCTTTCTTCCATTTGGATAATTACTACTCACCCCTTAAGGCTCAATTTGAACATCACTTCTTCTAAGAGGTCTTCTTTAAACTGTCTCCCTTTCACCCCTCCCAAGTCAGGGTTAGGAACCTCTCTTCTCTGTTCTAGAATATCTGTGGATACCTATTATTATACATATATATTACATGTATATTCTAAAAACACTGTCTTACATGCCTGCCCCTGACTGGATGCATGCACCTTTGAAGCAAGGGCTATATCTTAGTCATATTTATATATTCAATGTGAAGCATAATGCTCACCACATAGTAAGCACTCAATAAATGTTGTGTAATGGGTATGAATCTAAGTCCAAAAACTCCTTATTCTGAGTAAATCAATGTAAGTACTAACTTCAAGCCCCCACTTCACCAGGCTGGCAGGAAACTTAATCCCAGTCCTTTCTTAGTTTCTGCGTCCCCTTTGCCTTTTTACCTCCCTTGCAAAACTTCTAAGCTTCCAAAGGCTAGGCTTTTAGAAAACAAAAGCCAGAGAGCTTTACTGACTTCCTCCACTTTCAGCCCTAAGGGAAATCACTGAAGCAATGAAGTACAGGCCAGCTACCTCCTTGGATGACAGGACAGCAAAGCAAGGAAATTGTATAACTACACATCTCAAAATATTACCTCATGTGTGGGATGAAGGTGTTCATTGGTTGATTAACTAAAATAGAAAAGAAATGATAATGATGCAAGGGTATTGAGACAGAGGGAGTTGTGTTAAGTGACCAGTAATTATTTAATATCCATCCTGAAGGAAGCATTGGTCAACTCTGCACCTGAGCATGGGAGGAGGGACAGGAATAACATAGGCAGGTAACATCTGTAGGTAAGGGAAACAGATGTGGCTCAAGCAATTGGGCTCCCGTCTAACATATGGGAGGTCCAGGGTTCGATTGCCGGGGCCTCCTGGTGACAGGTGAGCTGGCCCGAATGGAAAGCAGGACCATGTGGAGTGCTGGCCGGCACAGGGGTGCTGACCCATGCAGGAGTGCTGGCCCGCACGGAGAGCTGGTGCTGCAAGATGACACAACAAAAAGAGACACAGAGGAAAGACAATAAGAAACACAGCAGACCAGGAAGCTGAGGTGGCATATGAGATTGAGCACCCCTCTCCAACTCTGGAAGGTCCTAGGATTGGTTCCCGCTGCTGCCTAAAGAAAAGACAAGGAGACACAGAAGAACACAGAGAGTAGACAGTGAGTGCAAAAACAAAAACAAAAACACAATGAAGGGAGAGAGAAATAAAAAATAAATAAATCTTGAAAAAAAAAATCTGTAAATAATATTGAAACTGTTAGTTTAGTTCATCAAAGTTCAACTCTGGCACTCCAAGTCCTCCAAAGCTACTGCTGACTGATGTAAATTTCACCCTCTGGGGGACACTTTTTCAGCCCTGCATCCCAAGGCCACCTGAATTTAGCCCATCTGCAGAGGTCAGTTCTATGCACTCTCAAGAGTAGGGACTGCTTTTCTGCCTCTCGCCTTTCTCCTAAACCTTGTAGGACGACTACCTATTCCCAGGTTCATCCCAGGAGGAGGGATGGGGGTTAACACCCTTGGGGCAATGCTCCGCCAATGGACCAGAGGAATTGGTGGATAAATGTCCCAGACTCCCACCATTCAGAGGGGCCATTCTGATGTGCATTCTTCACATTTTCCCAGGAGGTCCCCAAGGGAACTGAGCCTTGGTTGCCTGCAGTGGTCATCAGCTCAATCGCACACCATTTATTGGTTTTCCCTCCTCCCCGGTCCGCCTCCCCCACTTCCACACTATGGCTTCCAGGAGTCATCTCCCAGATAAACACCCTGTTGCAGGCTCTGCTTTTAGGGGAAACCAAACTAAGACTCACTTTCCAGGGCAGCTTTCCTGGAGAAGGTACTGATGAAGATCAACATGCCCCAAAGCTGGATTGGGTGGAAGGGGTGGGAGAGGAAGTGATGGATACCCAAAGTAAGTAAATTGGATAACCAGCAAACCATAAATGAGAATTGGTTGAAGGTCCATTGCCTCAGAAAATGAGAGGAAAGCCCGATGTTTCTAAGAGTGTAACTTTTCATTGTTCTGTCCTCTCCTAATGGTGGTGAGGACACAGAAACCGTTCCCTGGTAATGAGTTCACGTAAAGAGCCACCACATTAAAGGGGCTGTAAATTGGCCAGTGTGAGTTCATCTGTGCAACGTCTGGACCAAGTTCAAGAGGAGGAGTGCGCTGCTTCCAGGATCAGGGTATTGACAGATCTCTGACCACGAGTGGATGGAAAGAGTGCTAGCTCAGGTTCTTGACAGTATTGTTTGAGCAATACAAACGTTGAGGCACCAGCCACTCTGTGACCTCACCCTCAGCCTTCCAAAGTGGGACAGTGAAAGGAGAGGAGTGCTTAGGCAGCTATCTGGGAAAAGGAATGATGCCAGCAGAGAGATGTAAGCAATGAGGCTGCTGGGAAAGATTAGCGCATCCAGAGCAAGTCAATGAGGTCACAGTCAAGGAAGGGGAGAGAAAGGGAGGAATGAGGTGAGGCATTTCCAGAGCATGTCCAGCATGTTCAGCTCTGGGCCAAGAGCTCGACTTATATAACCTGGGCTCCCCAGGCCACAGGGGTAAAAACGAACACATATTGACAGTAAGAACCTGCACTTAAACTACTCTTGCCCCTACCTGCTGCTGCATTTCCAGCCCTCTCCAAAGGCTTTTAAAATTATTTTTGGTCTGCCCAGAGGGGTCAAATGTGTGCTTGATAAGCCCTAGCATTCACCGCATGGTGATTGTCATTTTCTTCCTCTCACTCTAATCCCTGTGCCACAAAAAGCCTGTAAAGCCACGAGAAGACAAGGGCACCACATTTAGCCCTTGCTTCTGGAGTCCACCATCAAGCTGCCATTGGGCACAACAGGCTGGCTCTGTGAAGTATTGGTGCCATCTCTGGCTGGCCCCAGTGCAAATTCCACCAAGAATCATGGTCTCTATCAGAGACTATTTCTACCTCCTCTTTGGGGAGTCATATTACCCTTGGGGTAGGGGGGCACCATGTGCACTTCTGCCTGAGGTCAGTCCCCCTCTCATAAAGTGACTGCCATTCTTCCGGCTTCTCCTGGGGCCGGAAGCCCTGCCACTAAGAGTTCCTATCTCTCCAGGTTGCTTGTTCCCAGGTTCCCAGGTTTAAGGTTTGTTCAGAACTTTTCATTAGACCTAACATCTTCCCTGGACTGTGGAATGAAAGCATACTGAAATATCTGCACACAATGGAAAAAGAGTTGGGGGTGGGTAGGCAAGGCCTGGGAGATGGCCACAGAGCAGTATCTGTGACTTCCCCAGTAGAAGAGTCTTTATAAGTGAGATATGAAGGCAGCAGGGTTAGAATTAGAGAGAGATCTGAAGATTCTACATTGTTGGCTTTGAAGATGGAAGAGACCACTAGCCAAAGAAGGTGGGAAGCTTCCAGAAGTTGAGAAAGGTAAGGGAATGGATTCTTCCCTAGAACCTCCAGCAAGAAAGCCATCCTGCCAACACGCATTGATTTTAGCCCAGGGAGACCCATTTCAGACTTCTAACTTGCAGAAATGTAAGAGAATAAATTCTTATTGTTTTAGCTACTACTTTCATGATAATTTGTTACAGCAGCCATGGGAAACTAATACAGCCAAGTTCTAGACCAAGTTCTTTACATGCATTATCTCGTTTAATCTTTGTAGGAACCTGATGAGGAAAGTAGCATGATTGGCACCACTTCATAAGTGAGAAAACTAAGTCACAGAAAGGTTGGATTATTTGCCCACAGTCCCAAGCTATTAAGTAGTATAACCAGGCTCCAAACCAAAGCATCTTACTCCAGATTTGGTTCACTTAACCTTGACACGACATGACCTCCTGGTCAAACACAGGGTTATGTCTCTGGTGCTTTGTAGAACTTTTGGAGAACTGGTGGAAGCTGGAGCATGGCAGGACCCTCCTTTGCAGTCTCAAAGGGTGTGCCTTAAAAATCCAGGGTAAAAATCAAGGAATTCAGCCTTCCCTACTCCTATCAGTCTGAAGATGTTCCACCTCCAGCCCCACCAGCCAGTGCCATTACTGTCCCTTCCCTGAGTATCTTGGCCTCACACATCTTATGTTGGCCAATCACATACAAGTGATGTAGAGTTCTTTACTAAAGAGTCCTAAGAGATCTCAGATTGGGTAGGACAAACATTAACACTTTATTGAAGTTGCTGTTGCTTTGCAACCTTCAGGGGGAGCCCATATAGACTAAGACCTTCTACAGGAGGATGCCCAGTGCCAGTGCTCCATCTTTCCTGGTTTAGCCAACCCCCACCCCTTGTGAAGTCTCCTCTTCCAAGGCCCCCTGGAGTCTGGGGCCCAGCTCCCATGGAATTCTCTGAACCGCCTTGTTCCTTACAGAATAGGTGCCTATTGGTCCTTTCTCTGCTTGGTCCCTGCAGAATCTAGAGAGGATATCTGTGAGCTCTGGCTACAGGGTGGGGACAGAAAGAGTGGCTGCCCAATTTCAGTCTGGTCTCCCCACCGGGAAATACTGTGGTGCTTGTCCTCACTTGTTTAGCTCACCAAAAGCAGCAGTGGTTGTTCACAGATTCAGCACTGCCTTGCCTCTTATGAGGAAAGTTCCTTTCTCTTAACAGCAGGGCTGTGACTATGCTTTGTGAATAAATTACCCTTCCAACCTGGGGCTGAGTGTCCTTTGATGTTGTCTTGAGTCTGACTTAGAAGAGCCACCAGATCAGTGGTAATGAATCTCCATTTGGCATCCTGGGGAAGTGACGCTAGCTTTGATTCCACAGGAGAGGGGCACAGGGGTGCAGGAAGGAGGATTTTCAGTTCATCTTAACTTATCTTTCCTCCAGCTTTTGCTTCCAGCCTGGGCCAGGAGACAATCTGGGCAACAAATTGGGACATGGCATAGGGGTGGGGGGACAAGTCCATGCCAGAGACTGGGTACCAAAGCCTTGAGCAATTTCTTATACTCAGCCTGGGAGAGGGAGTAGTTTTGTTCTCAGTTACTGAACTCAGCACCCAAAGTCACCTCAGATACACCTAACTTCCCTCAGATCCTGACCTCTTACTTTGGACCAGATTTTCTGGTTTTATTTGGCATCCTCTCTTAAGCATGGTTCTTAAACACCACCACCATGGTGGGAGACTGTATTCATTTCCAATAGCTTCTGTAACAAATTACCACAAATAGCACACATTTACTCTCTTCTAGTTCTGGAGACCAGAAGTCTGAAATAAGTATCACTGAGCTGTCAAGGTGTCCGCAGGACATTGCTCCCTCAAAAAGCTCTAGGGCAGAATTGATTTCCTTGATTTCCTGGTGGTGGCAAGCTTTCCTTACATTCCTTGGCTCACAGCCCCCTCCTCCAACTTCAGAGCCAAGAGCATAGCGTCTTCAAATATCCCTCTACTTCCATTGTAATCACATCTCCTTCTTCCTTTTCTGTGTCAAATCCCCTTCTGCCTTCCTCTTAGACTGTCACTTGTTGCATTTAGGGTCCACCTGGACAATCCAGGATAATCTCCTCAATTTAACATCCTTAATTTAATCACATCTACAAAGATCTTGTTTCCATGTAAGGCAATCCTCACAAATTCTAGGGATTAGCACCTGAATCTCTTTTGGGGTCATTAGTCATTTTATTACAGAGATACTTCCCAGGTCCCTCTCAGGTCTGGAGAGAGGATTAAATTCTTAAGGGGGTTGACTGATGCATGGGAAGATTCCAATCTGGGCCTTTTAACCTCTGAAGTCCAGGCTTTTCCCACTCCATCTTGTTTCCCCTCATGAAATAATAGTGAAATTCTGGATCTAGGGGTCACAGATTTACCTAAGATTCCCAGGAAGGAAATAGATTCCAGAGCTCCAGAGCCATGTAGAAGCCAGTGCCTATACCAAGGGTATAGGTGACAGGAACCCTGCAATCCCTCCTTTGCCAGCTCCCTGCAATGCACGTCACATCATTCCAAACACTCCTGTGGACTGAAAAGGGGGAAGAAAGTATGGGCAGGTCAGCAGAGCTTGCAATCGGCATCTGTTATCCTATGAGGAGTGGGTCTGGAATATAATTTTCATGGAAGCAAGAGAGCACATTTATTGCATTATAAAAAAAATACCTGTGTTGGCTAAATGCTAAGTCAAATAATCCTGCAGCTCCACCTCTGCTCTCTCCACGTGTCATCACATGTGAATCCCAGCTGCATTAATCTCACATGCAATCAGCGAATGGCTTTCAGGTCTTCCCAGAGAAGTAGTGTCCTCTCATATGTGCAAGTCTGAGCAGTGTCTACTTTACAATCACTTTGAATTTCCAGTAAATATAAATTCACATGTATTTTAAGAAATTTTTTCCTGCTCCTGTGGTTGTACAAAATGAGCAAAACCTGATGAGTAGATACTATTACCTAAGTCAAACCTCCTAGCAATGCAAGAAAATGTTTGTGATAATAATCAATTTTTTATTTTTTTTTTCATCAGACAGGTGTATTTAGTTTTATCGGAGAAGCATTCCTAAAGAGTTGGCTCTACTGAATATTTTGTAAAGCAAATCTCATTTTAACATTGATTTCCTTTATGTCAGAGATGTTCTCCCAAATCTTTTGCTATTAATGCTTAGTTCTGATGACTGTGCAAATAAGGAGAGGGAAAGAGTGGGTTTCTGAAGGGCCAGGTGCTTATCTGGAAAGGATGATCTAACTAACAGGAAGCTTCAAACTGCAGAACATTTCTGGGTGTTTATGAAATGACCCAAGGTCCATTCCAACTCAGACTCCTCAGACACACTTTGGGGAGATACCAAAGCAAGGCAGGTATTTGTTTCATCAGAAGAGCAGGAGCTGGGCATGGCTGAGAAGGGGCATAAGGGGCACCTGACCCAGGGTCCAAACTTGTTAAGTTAGAAAAGCAGGTGAACACAGCAGAAATAAAACACTTGGAATTTGGTAATGGCCTGGATGAAGATCAAATGCAGGTTTCATTCTTGCCTAAGTATGCTCATCCTCAGAGAAGTCAAGTGTATTTTCTGAGCCTGTCGTCACATTCGTAAAGGAAGGACAAAAATATTTACCTGGCAGGTTATTGTAAAGATTAGACACAATCTAGAATAGGAGTCAGCAAACTTTTTCAATAAAGAGGCTGATAGTAAAATTTTAGGCTTTGAGTGGCCATAAAGCCTCTGTCACAATTACTCAGCCATTAGCATGGAAGCAGTCACAGACCATATGTACACGAGTGAGTGTGAGCGTGTTCCAATAAATCTTTACTTATTACAACAGGCAGCAGGCTGGTCTTACCCAGGGGCCACAGTTGTCTGACCCTGTTCTAGAATGGGCCTTGCACACAGCCTCGTCAGTGTGCTGGTTCTGGACCATTTTGCCCTCAGATCCATTCCCTGTCCTTCTGTCCATGTCTCTGGATCATAGAGGGCTGACCGCTGCAAATTACAATTCCCATCCTAGTTTGCCAGCTGACTCTAGATAGATTTGGCCAATGAGAGGTGATGGTGGGCATTTGGAGAGGCGCTCACTGTTCAGGCAACAAAACTGACAGTGGCCAATGTCTGTGATTCCTCCATGGTTCTGGTTCCCATGTTACAGTTCCTCCCTCCATGGTCCTTGTTTCCAGTTCCTGCTGGGTGGCCTGGCATCTGGGCTCTAGTAGCACCATCTCTTTCCTTTTCCTTCCACCTACCTAGGGTGCCTCACCCATCTCTGGGATGTCTCTCCAACCCCTGTTGGCTTTCTAGCTCTTTTGACCCCTTTGTTCTCCATGTTCAATTGCCTCTATTGAACTATCTGCCTTGAGCTGGCTCATTTTCCTGACTGGACACCCTGGCTAAAACAGTTTTCCATAAATGGTTGATGTTCCTTATTAATTTTAGTGTTGTGGATATTTTTCATTTCATGAGGTAATATTTCTGCATAATAACTATGAGAATTTGAAGTTCTTTTATGGATCACAAAAAGAAAAAGATTATGTTTTAGAATTAATCGTTTCCTGTGGGTGTGGGGCTCTTTTGATTGGACCATATCAGTGAGACGAGACACAGGTTGGGTTTCCACCCTCTTGCTGGTCTTGTATAAATGGAGACACAGAGAAAGAGACACAGGAAAAGGGAGCTCTGCTATTTTGACCTGGCCATGAGAGAGAGGACTCCAGGTTTGCCTATAACTGCAGAAAGGCAGAGAAACCCCAAGAGCCTGAGAGGCCCCAGAGTCTGGAATCAGCAGAGCACAGAGGCACAGAAAGAGGCCCCCAAGGGCCTGCGTCCACAGAGCAGCACAAGGCTGAGGAGACGAGCCCTGCCATATGCCTCATCACCACATGGCAGGATATCAGGACCACCATCAGTCTCACCAGACTTTGGTGAGAAAGCACCTCTGATAGTGCCTTGATTTGAACATTTCACAGCATCAGAATTGTAAACTTTTACCCCAAATAAAACTCCCATTATAAAAGCCAGCCCATTTCTGGTATTTTGTATCAGCAGCCAATTGGCAAACAAAGACAATAACTTTCTGTAACTAGTTTCTTCATGGTTTCTATAAGAAGAAATGCAGAATCTTAGTCATTCAGGCAACAAGCATATATTGAGCACCTAGTGTGTGCTTTGCATTCTTCTAGGCCCTAGTGATACAACAGTAAACCCAAGGTTCTATGGTCTACTTAACTAGCTGATAATTTATCATCACCCACACCAACTCCTTCATATTCCCCACAAGGCAAAAAAATAAAAATTCAAAAAAGACCCAAAAGATAGCCATAACTAATGTTTATTGGGAATGTAATTTTTGCCATGCTCTAGATTAAGCACTTTGTATGAATTAACTTGTTTAACTCTCATAATAGCCCAATGAGGCAGGCAGTAACAGATGATACTGTTCAATCCCCAGTACCTCCTGAAAAAAAAAAGATAAGCAGATAAGCAAGGAGAGGAGGCTAGCATTGTAGAATGATCTATGTGGTAATGGATTAGAGTTGGAGACATCAGTATAAACTCATTTAAAAAGGCGGGGGAGGGAGAGCAGGCTCAGTGGTTGAGCTCCTGCTTCACCTGCCTAAGGTCCTAGGTGCAGTCCCCAGTACCTCCTAAAAAAACATCACCTGGGCAAAATACTGAAGTACAGAGAGGCAAATTAACTTATCCAAAATATATAGCTAGTAAGTGATGGAGTTGGGGTTTGAATCCAGCAGTCCAGCTGCATAGCTCAAGCTCCTAAGCATACTAAGAAGCATACAGCTAGAAAAGAAAAAGAAAAAAAAAAAAAGAAGTAGTATACTGCTTCCCTCCCAAGGTAGTGAGTGATTTGTTCAAGGTCATGGTCATGACTAGAATCAGGTTCTATAGTTCTAATAATATGTACAAACTCTTAGTGAATTGGTAGCCACTACTATAATCACTAAGACAACAGCCATCCCTCTAGAAGAAATAACAAAAAGTTATTATGTGTCACTTTATAGTTTTTAATATACTCCATAAAAGAAGATAAAAGTCAGTAATGAACTTGCCACATCAGCCCAAACAAATCACTTTGCAAAATATCCAGAATCTAGCAAACATTAGAAAAATTATAAAATCAGAATTTGGTAGTTAAGTGGCTTTCAAACTTTCTTAAGCCATATAACTTTTCTTCAAATGAAAGCTTCTAGGGGATCCTAGTATGTAAAACAGTTGACAGACAAAAGAAGACCTGCCTTGGTGGGAGTGGTGAAAGATGTGAGACGCCCCTCTCCCTACTCATCTCTTCACTTTCCAGCAGGCTTCTAAGCAGAATCCCAGGAGCCCAATTTGTAAGCCATCAGTGCTAGTTAACCCCAGTCCCTGTGAAGCCCTGAGTGGTGATGGGACTTGCCCAAGGTCATTCAGATGGTTGGTGCCAAGTCAAGATCAGGCCCCAGGATCTGACTCCACTATCGATGCTCTTTCCAACATTATCGTTTTTTTTATTTTTATTTTTTAAAGATACTTAGATTACATAAATGTTACACAAAAAATATAGGGATTCCCATATGCCCGGCTCCCCACACCTCCCACACCCTTCCACATAAACAACATCCTTCATTAGTGTGGCACATTCATTGCAATTGATAAACGTATCCTGGGGCATTGCCACCGAGCATGGACCACAGTTCACATTGTAGTCTACACTCTCTCCCACACAATTCTTCAGGCTATGGGAAGATATAAAATGGCCTATATCTGTCATTGCAATGTCATTCAGGACGATTCCCAAGTCCCAAAAAAGCCCCCGTATTACACCTGTCTTTCCCTCCCCCTGCCCCCAGAGCCTCCAGTGGCCACTGCCTCCACATCAATGTTGTAATTTCTTCCATTGCTAGAATCACAAAAAGTCTATAGTAGAATACTAGTAAGTCTACTCTAGTCCATAGTTCATTCCCCAATCCTGAGGATTCTGGGATGGTGATGTCCACTCCACCTCTAATTGAGAGGGGAGCTCAATCCCATACAGCCAATGGATGGTACCCTCTTGCTTGCACTTGCAAGCTCTCTCTGTTCCTTGGTATGGTGGTTGTCAATCCTCACCTCCTTGTTACGTGTCCTGGGTGAGTTCAAAGAACTGGAGAGTAGGTGTTGCAACTCCGCTGAAGCTCAGGGCCCAGTTATATACCCTTCTGACTTGGTTTTCTGGGAACTGTGAATATCTTTGCAGCAAGCAACTGTGTGTGTGTGTTTTGAGCCCATCCACATGGCAGCAGTAGAAGAAGGCAGGGATGCTTAGCAAGGGGAGAATAAAGGAGCAGAGTCTCCACAAACTTGATGAGCCAGCCCTCATTTCTGAGCATCTGATATCCTTCAGCTAGGTGGCCAAGGCTGCATGGAGACAAAGGGAGAAGAAAACAACTCCCTGATCTGCTTGGGGTAGCACTCAAAATGGCTCAGCAAGAAGCATTTCCCAAGACAGAAACCCGTGTTCCTAAGACTGCTGTAAGTTGTTGATGCAGATCTGTGCCCACAGGCCTGCTGCTCAGTTATTTTCATGGCATAACAGCAGGGCTGCGACAGCACTCAAGCCCAGAATCAGAGGGAATCCACAGTTTTCCATGCTGCTCCAGCTCACTGATGCTTTCCCCTAATGTGATTGACAGCCTCCAGTCGCCAGTTAGACTCTTCATGGGGGTTACCAGATCTCAGCACAGAGAAAGGAAAGCCCTGGAATCCCTGAGCTTTGAGACAACTCCCTAGCTGTGGAGGCCAACACCACACAGACAAACTCTTGATTACCAAGCAAAGGAGGGCTGGGTATAGGCTGCAGTCTGGTGGATTGGGTCACCCTAACCCCTCAGGGGAATTTTTTGTTATCTAAGGATGCTCATTCCAGTTCAATGCCCAGAGCAAGGTCATTGAAGGTCATCATCACAAACCAATGGGGTTTCACCTACGAAATTGCCAGTCAGGTTTCACATCTGCTGATACACACCATCTCTTTCTTCAAATTTCATCTCCTCCTAAATAAATTATACTATCTAAATTTACTCTCAGCAGATACTAAAATGAAGCACAATTTTCCTCTCATTATTCGTTTTCTCTGAATGGTTTATTTTCTTTGCAATTAAAGGCTGGTTGAAAACTCAGAAGTCTTGCTTGAATTACGAGCAGACCAAGTCTTATAAAGACATAAGGGACTGACAGTTTTCCATTGATGGATTAGACACTCTTTATTTCTCTGGCTTTTAACAGCTTTTCATTCTAACTTGTCATTCCAACGTTCTTCCCATTCCAAGATGACAGCACAAATTGGACATAGACTGGGCACTTACAGCTGCCCTTCCAGAAACTCTGAGTACCTAATGGTTTGTGAGGTTATTGGCTTGTTTTTTTCTAGTAAACCCTTTATAAAATTCCAGTAAATTGGTTAAGTTCATGTCTTAAAGAGAAAAAAAGTCAATGTCCTTGATTGTTGTCTCTTCTTGCAGGGCACTCTCCCATGGGAATGGGCAATGCCAGAGTTGGCCAAGAGTCCAACATCATTCACCTTTCTCTGATGTCTCAAATGGTCCCACATTTTTTTTTTAAATGTGATTCTTTTTGAACTCTTTAAACTTATGTTTGTAAACATTTTACACAAGAAGAGAAAAACAAAAACAAAAAGCAAAAAACAATCTTCCCTTCCACCTTCTGGGGTAAAAGCAAGACCTTAAAGTACAGGATTCTAGTCTCAAGACTCGCTGCCACTGTAACACCTGCCTGGCTCCAGCTCCTGTGCTTTCTTATTGCCCTAATTCCACAGAAGTCTTTATAGAGTCAGAGAGCCTGGCTTATTTTTTTATGACCAACTGTTTTAGTTTCCTGGCTGCTGAAGCAAATATCATGCAATGGGTTTTCTTAAACAGTGGAAATTTTTTGGCTCATGGTTTTGAGAGTAGGAGAAGTCCAAAATCTAGGCATCATCTAGGTAATGCTTTCTCCCAGAAGACTGACATTCTGAGGCTGGCTGCTGGTGATCCTTGATCCTTGGCTTCTCTGTCACATGACAATGCACACGGCAGCCTCTCCTGACTTCTCAGTTCCATCCACTTATAGCTTCTGGCTGCTTCCCTGTGGCTTTCTCTCTCTTTCTGTGACCTTCCCTATCAGGTCTTCAGTAATGGGATTAAGACCCATCTTGATTTAGCTGGGCTACACCTTAACTAAAGTAACCTCATCAGAAGGTCCAATTTATAAGAATTCACACCCACAAGAATGGAGTAAGTTTAAGAACATGGTTTTTTCTGGGATACATAGTTCCAAACAATGACATCAACTTATTTATTACTTTTTAATATATAAGTTGTAGGTTTACAGAAAAAAATCATGCAAAAAAAAAAAAAATACAGAGTTCCCAAATACCACCCCACCTCTCACAACACAGTTTTCTCTACTATTAACACTTAGCATTAGTGTGGTACCTTTATTACAAATGATTAGCATATTGCTATACTACTAATGCTAGTTCAAAGTTTCCATTGGGATTTACTGTTTGTGTTCTACAGTTCAATGGTTTTTCTTTTATAAGTTTTTATTCTAGTAAAACACATACAACCTAAAATTTCCCCCTTTGAACCATGTTCAAATACATAATTCAATGCTTTATGTTCATAATGTTGTTGTGTTACCATCACCACCATCCCTTACCAAAACTTTCCCATGATCCCAAAGAGAAACTCTGTACCTATTAGGAATTAACTCCCCATTCCCTAACCCCACCCAGGTCCCTTGTAAACTATATTCTGGTTGCTGTCTCTATGAATCTGTTTATTCTAGTTATTGCATATCAGTGAGATCATAAAATACTTGTCCTTTTTGTCCGGTTTATTTTATTCAGCATCTGTCTCCAAAGTTTGCCCATGTTCTCACATGTATCAGAACCTCATTCCTTTTTATGGCTGAATAATACTTTATTGTATATATATATATACCACATTGTTTATCCATTCATCAGTTGATGGATACTTGGGTTACTTCCATATTTTGGCAAGTGTAAATAATGGTATTTTCATTGTGCAAATATCTGTTCAATTCCTGCTTTCAATTCTTTTGGGTATATATCTGCAAGTGGGATTGCCAGGTCATATGGTAACCCTATACTTTAAAAAATTTCCCTCTCAGCACTGCCTTTGCTACATCCCATAAGTTTTAGTATGTTGTGTTTTCATTTGCATACATTTTAAGATACTTCCAATTTCCCTTGTGATTTCTTCTTTGGCATGTTGGTTGTTTAAGCTTGACCCGGCCCGCGGGTCAGTCGAACCGGAACCTGAAAGAGGGAGTGGGAATTGGGGGGACAAGAGACACGAAGAATGACAGCAAGACAGGATTCTGATCAAGCTGCAAAAATTTATTGAAGAGGCAGGGTATATATAATCTGAGGGAGGAGGGTGAGGATTGGTTAATCTGAGGGTGGGTGGTGGTCTAGAATTGGCTAATACTGTTGCTAGGGTAGGTGGCAGGAATCCCTGATTGGTGGCTGCTGTTGCTGGGATAGATGGCAGACAACTCTCTAACTTCCTAGAAGAAGGCTAACTGAAGCTTCAGCTGTTCTTTGTTTCAACCCTGACGGCCATGTTACATGTCACCGGTGCCGACCTGCGGGTCACCGGTGGTGCTGACAAGTCACCGGTGCCGACCTGCGGGTCACCGGTGGTGCTGACAAGGTACATAATGTGAGTGCTACTGCGAAGGTCCCCAACAGTTTGAGAGTGTGGTGTAAATTTCTACATATTTTGAATTTTCTGTTATTGATTTCTAGCTTCATTCCATTGTGGTGGGAGAAGATACATTACAGGATTTCAATATTTTTTAATTTATTAAGACTTGTTTTGTCACCTAACATATGGTCTATCCTAGCAAATGACCCATGTGCACTAGAAAAGAGTGTGCATTATGCTGCTGTTGGGCGAAGTTATAGAGAGAGAGAGAGAGAGAGAGAGAGAGATGATAGATAGACAGATATAGATAGATATCTGTTAGATCTAGTTGGTTTATAGTATTTCTCGAGTCTTCTATTTCCTTATTGATCTTCTGTCTAGATGTTTTATCCATTACTAAAAGTGGTGTATTGAAGTCTCCTATTATTAATGTAGAACCATCTATTTCTCTCTTGAAATCTGTCAATCTTTGCTCATATATTTTGGGGTGTTTCCATTAAGTGCATATATATTTATAACTGATAGGTCTTCTTATTGAATTGACCTCTTTATCAATATATAGTGAACTTCTCTATTCCTCATCACATTTTTTTGACTTAAAGTCAATTTTATCTGATATTAGTATAGCTGCCCCAGCTCTCTTTTAATTATTATTTGCATGGTATATTTTCTCTATCCTTTCACTTTCAACTACCAGTGTCTTTAAATTTAAGGTGAGTTTCTTGTAGAAAGCATTTAGTGGGTCATGCTTTTTTAATCAATTCTTCCAACCTCTGCCTTTTGACTGGAGAGTTTAATCCATTTACATTTAAAGTAACTATTGATAAGGAATGACTTTTTAATGTCATTTTGCTATTTGATTTTTGTAAGTCTTATAACTTTTTATCTTTCAATTCTTCTATTAATGCCTACTTTCATATTTGTCTGATTTTTGTAGTTTACCATTTTCAGTCCCTTCTCATTTCCCTCTGTATAAATTTTTTAGACATTTTCTTGGTGGTTACCTTGAGGCTTAAATTTAACATCCTAAATCTAAAACAATCACATTTGATTTGATACCAACTAATCATCAATAGCTTACACATACCCTGTTCTTATCCCCTCCAACCCCCCACCTTTTTGTTATACTTGTTACATATTATGTCTTTATATATTTTATGTCCAAAATCATAGATTTCCCATTACTTTTTATACATTTGCATTTTAGATCTTGTAAAAAGTAAAAACTGGAGTTACATGCCAAAAATACAATGCAAGATTACTGACATTTATTATTACCCATACAGTTACCTTTACCAGAGATCTTTATTTCCTTATGCTTATTCAATCCACTGACTAGTGCCCTTTCCTTTCAGTCTAAAGAACTCCTTTTAGCATTGCTTGTAGTGGTGATAAACTCCCTCAGCTTTTGTTTATCTGGGAATGTCTTCATCTCTCCCTCATTTTCTTTTCACTTAATTTTCTTTTTTAATTTTATTGAAATATACCATTCATACATGAACATACATAAACAATAAGTGTATAGCAGAAGTTGTGAACTCAGAAAACAAACATTCATATCATCATACAGGGCTCCCATACATCAACCCACCACCAACACCTTGCACTGTTGTGAAACATTTGTTACAAATTATGAAAGAGCATTGTCAAAAAATTACTAACTGTAGTCCATATCTTACATTTGGTGTATTTTCCCCCACCCCACCTAATTATTAACACCCTGTATAAGTATTATACATTTGTTATAGTTCATGAGAGAATTTGTTCATATTGTTCTTTTAACCACAGTCCGTCTTCCACCACAGGATTCCCTGTGTTATACATTTTTGGTTGTTTGCCTTTTTATCATAACGTGGAGATCAAACCCTTATCAGATTTGTGGTTTCCAAATATTTTCTCCCATTAAGTAGGCTGCCTTTTTACTTTCTTGACACAATCATTTGAAGCACAACATGTTTAATTTTGAAGAGGTCCCATTTATCTATTTTTTTCTTTCATTGCTGGTGCTTTGGGTGTAAAGTTTAAGAAACTACTGCCTACTACAATATCTTGAAGATGTTTCCCTATATTTTTTTCTAAGAGTTTTATGGTTGTAGCTTTTATATTTAGGTCCTTGGTCCATTTTGAGTTAATTTTTGTATAAGGTGTGAGACATGTCCAAAAGAAAGACATCTCTTTCTTTTGGACATGGATATCCAGTTCTCCCAGCACTATTTTTTTAATAGAGTGCTATGGCTCACTTGGGTGGGCTCGACAGCTTTGCCAAAAACCACTTGAGCATAGATGTGAGGGTCTATTTCTGAACTTTCAATTTGATTCCATTGGTCAATCTGTCTATCTTTATGCCAGTACCATGCTGCTTTTACCACTGTAGCTAAGTAATATGATTTAAAGTCAAGTAATGAGAATCTCCCAACTTCGGCCATCTTTTTTTTTTTTTAAGACATTTTTGCCTATTCGGGGCCACTTACCCTTCCAAATAAATTTGATAATTGGCTTTTCCATTTCTGCAAAAAAATGGGATTTTTATTGGGATTGTGTTGAATCTGTAAATCAGTTTTGAAAGACGTTCTCACCATATATGAAATTTTTGGTTGGCAATTGTTTTCCTTGTGCACTTTAAATATTTCATCCCACTGCCTTCTTGCCACCATTGTTTCTGACCTGAAATTGGTACTTACTTTTATTGGGACTCCCTTGTACCTAGCACATCACTTTTCTCTTGCAACTTTCAGAACTCTCTCCTTGTCCTTGGCATTCAATAGTTTGATTACAATTTGTCTGGGAATCATTCTCTTTGAATTTATCTTGTTTAGGATTTGTTGGGCTTCTTGAATGTGTATATTCATGTCTTTTGTTGAATTTGGGGAGTTTTCTATCATTATTTCTTTGAATATTCCTTCTACGCATTTCTCTCTTTCTTCTGGGATTACCTTAATGTGAATATTGGTATGCTTGTTGGTGTTCCATAAGTCTCTTAGGCTCTGTTCATTTTTTTTTTTTTTTCATTTTTTGTCTTTCTGCTCCTCAGCCTGAATCATTTCAATCATCTTGTCTTTGAGTTTACTGATTCTTTCTTCTGTGAGCTCCAATCTGCTGCTGAAACCTTCTAGGGAATTTTTCATTTCATTTATCATGGTCTTCAACTCCAACGTTTGTATTTGGTTCCTTTTTAGAATTTCTAGCTCTTTTTGAGATTCTCATATTGTTGATTTGTTTTCCTGATATTTCTGGTTATTTCTCCATGTTTACCTTTATCTCCTTGAGCATATTGAAGGTCAGTTTTTTAAGTCTTTGTCCAGCATTCCAAAGTCTGTTCTTCTTTATTCGTACTTTCTAGATTTTTATCTTGTTCCTTTGGATGAGCCATCATTTCCTGTTTCTTTGTCTTGTAACTTTTCATTGCACACTGTGCATTTTAATAGTTAATGCTAAAGGATTTAGCCTGTTCCTTAAGTTTGTATCCAATTAGTGATATGACAGAGATTTACTTTAGTGCCAGGAGTTAACAATAACAAGCAAACAAATGCAAAAACAAACAACAACAACAAAAAAAACACCTTTCACAGTTTGTGCAAATTGGCTATGAATTGGCTGGTGCTGTCCTTCAGAATTTAGACCTCCTATCAAGAAGGTCAGCCTGAGGCTAATGATAAGTGTAGGGTCTTCTCAGTCTTTTCTGAGCCTATGTCTTGTCCTGGGTTTGTGTTTGCTCATAGTCTTAGGAATACCTCTGTTTACAGGAATTCAAATTATTCCCCCTCTACTCCCTATGAAATAGACTTCTTCTCCCTTCTGGGTACTCTATTATATAACTTCAAACAGTTAATCCTTTGTCACAGATTGTTTCTTACACTACTTTAGCTGTCTGCAAACTGCTTCTTCCTACAGGGAAAGTTCTAGGAGGGCAAACTCCAGCTGAGTTTCCTGATTCATTCTTTCAGGCTGCCACCCAATAAATTGGCATCAATATACAGGTACCTCAGTGTGTGCATAGAAGTTACTCTGCTCCCTCTGGAACAGAGCCAGGGACCCACAGAGGGACCACAGGCCAGTTCCATACCACACCAGGGAGGAGTGGTTGGCAGGCTAGTGATGGTTTTTCTTACTATTTTTAAAGCTGTGTTTTCTTGATCTAGCACTTTTCCAGTTACTGCAACCCTTTGTTTTCTGGAGTTTTGAGGAAAATGATATGCCAGTTTTTGTTAGTTGTTCAAAGATTCTGTGGGAGAATGGCCCCCTGGAACATCTTATGCTTCAATTTTAGTCTTAATTTCTCACAATTCTGACTTTTAAGACCCTCATTCAACAGGCACTGACTGCGGCCCATGAAATGGCAAGCTCCATCTGTGCTATTTGATATGCATCAGTATTCATCATTAAGTTTCAGGTCCTTCCCTCTTTAAAAAGGTGGAAAAAAATATTAGCAATAGTCATGTCTAATTAGTGGGATTTGTGTAGATTTTAATCCTCTTCTACTTTACTTCATTTTCTAAGTCTATCACATACTTCCCATGGAATTTTTAAGAATAAAGAAGATGACTATCCTTGTTTTTGTGATAATCACTCCTGCATGTTTTGTTCTGGTTTTATCCCCTATTTATATATCACTAAGCAATAAATTATTTAGTTGTGCTTGTGTTGAAACTTCATATAAATGGAAACATGCAAAATTTTTTAAGTTTTTTTGAATAAAGGACAAAAATGTGATGATGCAGTTGGAAATTGTCTAGAGTTATGCTGTTCAATACAGTACCACTGACCACATGTGGCTGTTAAGCACTTGAACTGTGACTGGTCCAAACTGAGATGAGCTGGAAGTATAAAATACACAAGTAATTTGAAGACATACTTTAGTATGAAAGAAGTAATGTAAAATAACTCATTAATATTTTTATATTGAATACATGTTGAAAGGACAATATTTTACATCTATTGTTTTAAATAAAAGATATTATTAAAATTCATTTCACCTGTTTCTTTTTTTCAATGTGGCTATTAGAAAATTTAAAATTACATATGTGTGGCTTGCATTATATTTCTATTGGATGGTGCTGGTTTAGAAAGCTCTCTGAATTCCTCACATTCAAAATTCTTGCAAAAATCCTATTTTTAACTCCATTTGATGGTTATTTTCTATCTATTCCAGGCCAATATTTTGCTGTGGGGTGATTTTTTTTTACTTCCTCTTAGTCTAGCTCCTTATATTACAAAGTTTTTGCCTCACCATTTGCATTTCTCTTCTATAACTCTCTACTATCTTACCCTTGGCACACAGCCAGTTTAGTATCCTCATTTTCCAATTCCTTTGACTTTCCCTTTTTTTCCTAGCACCCCCACTTCTCCTACCCATGCACATTGAGCCCTGTGCTCCCCACCTGTGCCCCCATCCTCTCATCCAAACCATCCAGCGACTGACTTCCATGTGACAGATTGTCATGGCATCACTCACAGCCACAACTTCATTTCCAGAAGATGTTATGCTCCCATATTGTAAAGGGATTAACACATATTTTTTGAAAAACCTCAGCTCATGTCTACTATATCACAGGTTCTTTGAAGAGACAGAGACTCCACCTTGGTGCTCCTGAAATCATAAGGTGATGTACAGGAAAAAACAATGGAGTTAGAGCCAGAACACCTCTCTCTGGCCATGTGTGTGCCTTTGAGCAACTTGCTTCTCCTCCCTGGAGGGCAGATTCATCTGTGATGGGAAGTTTTTGCACCTAGTGATATCCAGGGTTCCCTCGGTGATAACATTCTATGTCTCCACAGAAATTTGATTATTTGGTTTCTCTTCTCTAAGTCTCACTTTTCTTCATCAGCAAAACCAGAACAATAGTAACTTATGGTAAGCATAGTGCTGGACACTTATTTCAGACAGACACATAATAGTCTTTTTGGTGCATATGTGCCCATTTTAATATATATTTCAGTAGTTATTATTTCAAAAAAGTGTTCTGAATTTATTTTCACTTCTTTGGATCAGGATTTCTCTCAACTTCTTCTCTTCCTGGCTGGCTTAGAGTCAGTTTCCAGTAGCAATGAAGATGGTGGAATCAAAGCTCATGTAAGACTTTTTGGCTCTCCTCCATTGCCATCACTTCTTTGCCCAATATCTTTCCAGATTTTTTTCTCAACAAACACAATACCAGTGAAGACAGAATCTTAAAGGTTCTTCTTGTTCACTTTGGAGATACTGCATCAACGTTCTCATGGAGATCTGTCATTATCTGAGATAATTTCCAGCCCATCACCATCCTACAACTTCACTGTCCAATATAGCAGCCTCTAGCCACATGTGGTTACTGAACTCTTTAATTGTGACCAGTCCAAATTGAGATGTGCTGTTAGCGTAAAATACATACTGGATTTCAAAGAGCTAGTGCAAAAATAAGAAAAGAATAAAAAATAGCTCATTAATAATTTGTATATTGATTATAGGTTGAAATGATAATATTTTAATATATTGGATTTTATAAGTACACTATTAAAATTAATTCACCTGTTTGTTTCTTCTACTTTTTTAATGTGGCTACTAGAAAGTTTAAAATTACATATGTGCTTTGCATTATATTTCTATTGGGCAGTGTTATGGTATACAATGAGCAGTTTTTCTTGCTTTCTTCTCTGGAGTAATATCATGGACGCCTACCTTTCAAACTGCTGCAACCAGCAGATTGAACAAATGCATAAGTTGGGTGTATGAATAAAGCAGCTTTATTTTGTTCTCTCACTGTTCCTTAACTTTTTTTGGTGAGGCTAGTTTTTCCCCTGCCTCTGGATGAAAACTTGACTTTTTCATCACTCTAAGGGAACAGAAAATCTTGGAGACATTTAAGTAGAAATTTTTATTTAGAATTCCAAACATATATCAGTAAAAGCTTCCAAATTCATTCAAAGTTTCAGCAGCCCACACTCCCCTAGTTAGAATCTGTTATAAAAGAAAGCTTACATTCTTGGACTTTATACCCAAAGCACGAGCAACAAAAGGAAAAAATAGAAAAATGGGCCTTCTCAAAATTAAACACTTTTGCACCTCAAAGGATTTTGTCAAAAGGGTGAAAAGATAGCCGACTCAATGGGATAAAATATTTGGCAATCACATATCCGATAAGAGCTTAATATCCATGATAGATAAAGAGATGCTATAACTCAACAATAAAAGGACAAATGACCTGATTTTAAAATGGGCAAAAGACTTGAATAGACACTTGTCTAAGGAAGAAATACAAATGGCAAAAAAAACACATGAAAAAGTGTTCGACATCAATAACGATTAGGGAAATGCAGATCAAAGCAACAATGAGATATCATTTCACACCCATTAGAATGGTCACTATTAAAAAGTTGGAAAACTACAAGTGTTGGAGAGGATGTGGAGAGATAGGAACACTTATTCACTGTTAGTGGGAATGTTCAATGGTACAGCCACTGTGGAGGACTGTTTGGCAGTTCCTAAAGAAGTTGAATATAGTTTTGCTATGTGACCTGGCAATACCCCTAATGGGTATATACCCAGTAGAACTGAGAGCAGTGACACGAACAGACATCTGCACACCAATGTTCATAGCGGCATTATTCACAATTGCCAAAAAATAGAAACAACCCAGATGTCCATCAACTGGTGAATGGATAAACAAACTGTGGTATATACACATGATGGAATATTATACAGCTGTAAGAAGAAATGAAGTCGTAAAGCATATGACAACATGGATGAACCAGGAGGACATTATGTTGAGTGAAAAAAGCCAGACACAAAAGGACAAATACGGTATGATTGTGCAACTATGAACTAATTATACTGTGTAATCACATGGAATTAATAATTTGAATATGGGTCACCAGAAAATAAAATGAGGTTAGAGAATGGAAACCTGAGGGTTAACTTGTGTAAAATATGTGTTAGTCTTTGGAAATGAATAGAAAAGTTGAAAGCACACCATATTGTTTGTAACTGGCAGTACTGTTATATGAGTATGATAGTGGTTTAAAGGGAAAGTCTAAGGTCATGTATATTACTAAAAGGAAAAGCTAAAAAATGTAACATGGGACTGTATAGCATAGTAAAACCACATATGAAATACAAACATGGGTAAAATTGCATATGTAAGACTTTTTCTTTGAAACTGAACCAATGTATGTTAGTACAACAAGATGTTAATATCAGACAAAAAAAAAAACACATTATGTTAAGTGAAAGAAACCAGACACAAAGCAGCACATATTGTAGGATTCCATTTATATAAAATGTAAATATAAATCAATTAATACAGATGACATTAGATTAGTGGTTATTAGAGTTGGGGAAGGATAGAGGGATTGAAAGGTGACTGTTAAGGGGTGTGGAGTTCTTCTTTTTGGAGTAATGAAATTGTTCTAAAATTTTTCCCAGTGATGAATGCACAACATTGTGATTATTCTAGAAGCCATTGATTACACAATTTGGATAGATCGTATTGTATGTGAATATATCTCAATAAAACTGCTTAAAAATAAATAAATAAATGTGCAAGAATAGCCAGAAATAGCAGCTATGTATGGCAGGGGAAGCATAGAGAGATTGAGAGGTGAAGAATTTTCTTATTTGTCTGGTTTTTGTTTATTATTATTATTGAAATAATGAAATTGCTCTAATAATGGTTGCAGTGATGAATGCACAACTATGTGATTACATACATTGGTTGTACACTTTGGATGAATTGTATGCTTTATTAATATGTGTTGCAGTTGGGCAGTTTGATGTAATTATGAATTCCAAAAATATAATTGAATCATGCTTGTAAACTGGTCTGCTAATCTGGGCATGATTAGGTTATGATTAGGGCGTTGACTGGGCCATGTCAGTAGGGCGTTGAGCCCCACCCCTTGGTGGGTGGGGAATCGAATATAAAAGGCAAGGCAAAGAACAGAGTTGCAGCAGTTTTTGAGAAGCAGTTTTGATGATGGAGATTTGATGTTGGAAAGAAGGCCCCAGGAGAAGAGAAGTGAGCCATTTGCCTGATAGTCCACAGCTGACCTTGTGGAGGAACCAGAGAAGCTAAGCCCGGAGAGAAATGCAGCCCCGGGAAGAGAGGAATCCAAGAAGCCTGAACCCTGGCAAACTTTGGCAACTGTCTTGCTCTAACATGTGGCAATGGACTTTGGTGAGAGAAGAAACTTAATGCTTTATGGCCTAGTATCTGTGGACTTCTACCCCAATAAACACCCTTTATAAAGACCAACCCATTTTTGGTATTTCACATTAGCACCCCTTGGGCTGACTAATACAATATGTATCAATAAAATGAATTTGTTTAAAAAAGAAAGAAAAAAGAAAGCAAGCCTACAGTCGGTGCAGGAGGGTGGGCAGGAGGGAATGGGGAGCTGTCACATTCTTCTTCCTTCCCCAGCCCCTCCTTCCTAATTTGCTAATTAAGATTTCTGATGTCTTCAGTGTTGGAGTGCAGTAAGGGATGGAGGTGTGGTCCTGTTGAGAGCCGGGTTTGGGCGCTCTGGGCCCCACCAATATTGTAAGCTGACTCTTCCTCTATAGGGACATTCCATGAGCTCTTTTGAGATCCCTGTCACTACATGCGAAAGGGCCCCTGCAAATCTTTCCTTGCGGTTGACATAATCTCCTTCAATTCTTTGCTTACTCTTTCTGAAGCCCTAAGAAATCCATTGAAGCCTTCAGTTCTCTCTGATAAGGTCTCTTCACTCTTTTCTTAAAAGTAGCTTTTACTGAAGTATAACAAAAATACAAGTCCAGTTGTCTTAAGTGTATGACTTGAATTATTTCAAAGTGAGTAAGTGTATGTACCCACCACCTAATCACCTAAATCAACACATAGTCCATTCACTTTTCTAGGCCCTACTTGGACAAGATCTCAGATGGCCCCATGCAGTTCTTCCCCCAGTGTGGCCACATCTAGGTTTGAGGTACACTGATTTACCCCTTGTCTCCAGAAATTCTGAGAGGGTGTGCCCAGGGCAAGAGCAGCCCATCTTTCACTCCAACAACCGGAGCAGCAAGACAGCTAGGAATCAGATGCTTTCTGAGGACCTATATCAAACTCTCTGAGTGGACTTGTTGAAGCCTCTCCACTTGTTTTGTTGTGAGCAAAAGGGCACCTCTCACCCCATTTGCTTGGAGCAGGGCCTTGGGATTTATAGCACACCAATATCTCTCTCCAAAGAAGCCCTCTCCAAGATTCCTTCCTTCATCTCCACTCAATGTGGGGGAGTTCTAGCTGCTTCTCAGCTGCCTACTTTAACTATTTCAGTCTTGGTCTGGTGCCTCATTTGGCATCTTATAACGATCATCTTAGATTCTCAGCCAAAATGTCCATTTTAACATACTATTTCACCACCATGGGAACCCAGTCATCGTCTCTTCTCCATTCTCTCTTTCAACTATATATTTTTTTAAAAAGTAGGGGAATAGAATTTCAGTCCAAGTAACATATTTATTTCAAGGTCATGGAAGGTAAAGTTCTTTCCTTCTACCTTCCTACCAAATTATGCTTGCTGTGGGAGATTCAAATGCCTCATCCACGAGGTCATGGCTCCCACCTGTAGCTGCTTATACTAGTTTACTGGCCCCAGCAAGGGAATTGGAGGGTGCCTTTTTGGTGCAAATCCAGGCAAATTCCTGGCCTCTTGGATCCCTGGTTTCCCTACTGATACTCCTGCAAAAGGTGGGAAAGAACGGGGTTAAAATCAGAACGTTCTCTTCGCAATGCCTGAGAAAAGGTGGGTCTAGCCTAATGAACAGGAGACCTGTAAACTTTCCATGATTTCTCTACTTCGTAAGTAAATTATTTTCTCCCAAATCCCTTCTTAGGGTACTCATTTTTCACATAACTTTCCATGACTATTTCCCATTGAAAACCCTCCTCCTGGGTCAAAAGAAGGAGGAAAGAATCTAAAACAAGAAATAAGGACAAAATAATTTAAAACTCAAATTCATAGCATCTCTCTGGTCTTGAACTGTGTCAAGTTCATTCTTTTTCACTGTCAGTATTTTATGAGTGGTTATATCACTGCCCCTAAAACTCAGATAGTCTTTCACTTCACCAAATATTAATTTTTCCAAGCAGACTCATCTAAAACTCTACTGCCCTCAAAAGGACCAATACATGGGTATTGGGGATAGTTTATACAGCACTCTGAACTTGCAAGTTTTCTGCTGTGTTTTATTTTTTCAATTCTAGAACTGAATTCCCATAATTGTTTGTTTGTTTTCAAGAAAATACCTCGTTGTCATCTGCTTCTACCAGTGACTTGTATGTTTCTCTAAGGATTGCCACCATCCTCAACTTCTCGGGCTGCTTCTCAGACATGTTGATCTGCAGATGCAGCAGAATAGCTGAGCAAACAATGAAGAGGCTGTTAAGGAAGCAGACAGGATGCAGGGCTTGGCGTCTGGTACAGGAGAGGGAATGCGGTATGAGGCTGCCCAGCCTGCTCTAGTGTCCCACACATGTTTTCTGAGGCTCAGGCCAAGACAATCCCATTGTAAAGGAAAAATGGTAGCCAAGCTTGGTTCTATTCTGACAATTCAGTGCAAAAGTCTACTGTGGAAATTTCTTTACAGGGAATCTCTGTCCTCAGTCATGGACTCTGGCCAGAGGTCTTGCAATGTGTGTGGTTACTTAAAAAGGGACCAGGACAAAACGTACTAAAGGCTCACATGACCCATCCTTTTAGTTGGGAAAACAACTCACGTAGCAGTCTCGCTGAGAGTGGGGCATCTCGGGAGGGAAACGTCCCACACCATGGGGAGACACCGCTGGCCCAGCATGGGTCTTTTCAACCACCTCCACGTTCCTGGCTACTGGCTTTCAGCAGATACACCATCAGCAGTCTGAAAGGCCAGATATAGTAGGAACCAAAGCATCTCTACCCTTGAAAGGGAAAAAGATGTTTGAAAAGCACCATAGAATAGTTTCTTGTCCAGGCCAGAGTAAATGTCTGTAACTACTTATAGGACATAAAATAGGAGTTATAAAACCTGGAATCAGCACCAAAGTATCCATTGTTATAAAATGCTACAAAATACCCTTGCTCTTTTTTGCATTTTCTATAAGAGCCCCAGAGCAGAAGAATCTGTGGTCTTGCCTTTTGATTTCTGTCATCCTGATGCAGTTCTTTGACTCCTGCGTGTTGGTTGGGAGGGGCAGAGAAGGGTCCCTTTGCCACATCCTTGCCCTTTGCACTGGATGGATATCCTACACTAACCATCACATGCAGAAAACAATTTTGAAAATTTCTCTTTCCACTCTAACTCCACTCGCCTAAATCAATTTGTACTACATGAGAAGAAATAGATATTGGATTCTCTAACAACTGGTGAGACACTTCCAAAAAAAATTTTAAATGAAATATATAAGCACATACAGTTGTGTATGTGTATATATATATATATATATATATATACACACACACACACATATACAAACACATACGGATATACATATATGCACACATATGTACATACAGACATATGGGTCTCTCTCTCTCTCTCTATATATATATATACACATACATATATACATACACATACATACACACACACACACCTATATATCAGGCTTAACCTAAAATCCCCAGGGCAATGGGGAATATTTCCAAACCTGGCCAATGGTAACTTTTTTATTTAACAAATCAATTTTATTGATACATATTAAATAAAGCATGCAATTTATCCAAAGTGTACAATCAATGGTATTTTGTATAATCACATAGCTGTGCATTCATCACTTCCATCATTATTAAAGCATTTT
Organism: Cabassous unicinctus; assembly: GCA_029593785.1. Classification (NCBI taxonomy): domain Eukaryota; kingdom Metazoa; phylum Chordata; class Mammalia; order Cingulata; family Chlamyphoridae; genus Cabassous; species Cabassous unicinctus. The sequence continues at coordinate 29,638 of JAQZBX010008411.1, forward strand.
CATTATTTCAATAATAAAAATAACAAACAGAAACAGACAAACAAGAAAATTCCTCACTTCTCAATCTCTCTGTTTCCCCTGCTGAACACAGGTGCTATTTCTGGCTATTCTTGCACAATCATTTATTTGTTTATTAAGCAGTTTTATTGAACTATATTCACATACCATTTGATTTATCCAAAGTGTATAATTAATGGCTTTTAGTATAATCACAATGTTGTACATTCATCATCTCGAAAATTTTAGAACAATTTCATAACTCCAAAAAAGAAGACTCCACACCCCTTAGCATTCCTTCCTCAGCCCTATATAACAACTAATCTAATTTCATCTTTTAAATTAAAATAAACCCCCTTTCACATTTCACATAGTGATGTAATGGCAGATCCTTGTGGAAACTGTGTGACATGGAGCAACACATGTGAAATGGAGGTAAAAGAAAAGATTAAATGAAAACACATATTTGCGCTGGTTATTAGGAACAATAACATTTCCAGGAATGGGTCACTAGGGGAAGCAGTTGATTTGGCTGGGGATAAACAGAGCCTCTTAGGTGTGCCCTGAAAAGACGTGATCAGAACTTAATTTTAAATCTGAGGGTTGTAATAAGAACTTGGTTATTTAAAGTCGCTGCCAAAGAAAAGGGAGCAAGCATAAGCCAGACCCCACAGGATGAATTGCAAAATGTATCATATTACCCTTGGGGTCAGAAGGAGGCCCAGGGACTCGTTAAATATGCTAAAGCTAATTTCTACTGTCTATTCCAATGCTCTAGCAATGTGAACCCTTTGATTATACATTCCTCTGCCACAAAGGATACAACAATAAGCTCCTGAGATCGGCATAAATATGAGATGGAGAGAAGGCTAATGAAAGAGTGATTCTACCCTTTATGTCAGATTCATCCAAATTTAAATAGGGTCTTAAGTTTACATATCGTTATGGATTGACTCTTGTCCCCCAAAAAGACTTGTTCAAAAATGTATCATTTTGACCTCCAGTCCTGCAAATTGAATGTATTTGTAAATAGGATCTTTGAAGATGTTATTCATTCAGATGAGGCCAAACTAGACAGGGTTCGGTCCTAATCCAGTATGACTGGTGTCCTTTTAGGCGGGGAGGTTTGGACACAGAGAGAGATGGCCTTGTGGGAAAGGCAGAGATTGAGTTATGCTGCCACAAACCAAGGAACATCATGGATTGTGGGCCACCCACCAGAAGCTGGGGACGAGTCACAGAATAGATTATCCCTTTTAAGAGGAAGCACTGTCCAGCTGATGCCTTGATTTGAACTTCTACCCTCCAAAACCATGAGATTTAAATTTCCATGGTTAAAGCCAGCTAGGCTGTGGTACTTAGTTATAGCAGTCCTGGAAAACTAAGACATATTATCATAAAGTCTACAAATAAATTAGGTCACGTTTAAGGTTCCCAGAGATTAGCATTCACTGTTTTAATTTCCCTTTAAAGTATCTTATATTTCCCTGGAACACAAAGGAAAATGCTAGGAGTCACAAAAGTATGAAATTTCAAGGTCAATTGATAGTGTAGCTCAAGGCTTCCCAGATATGAAATAAAAATTCCATTATTGTGTGTGTGTGTGTGTGTGTTTAATATCTTCCTCCCCTTGCCTGACTACAACTCAATGACCTTCAAATGCAATATCTATTGCTGCAGTTACTTTCATCTTTACCTGAGTGAAGCAGAATCAATGTTCCTGTCCCGCAATTCCAATTAAGCCACTATAGACAACCCTGCTGAATCTGCAGGCTTTGGATTTATATTGAATTAATGAAAGCTGAAAGGGATTCCCATATTACAGCCACACTTAATGCATCCTTGTCAAAAGGAAATGTAATTACAATATTGTCCATACATTGTAGGCTGATCAACTGAAGCAAGGTGACAACCATGAATTGATCATGTGAGAGTGTCAATAAAATTACTGGAGCTATTAGAAAGTATGCCACTTTTAGATTATTTAATTCCCTGGAGCCTGGGTGGTTCAGATGATTGGTAAAGAAATAAACAGTGAGAGTCATTTATTTTCAGCATAATGGTTTAAATAGATCTCTAGGTAATCGCAAAAGTTACTGCCCCGTATCAATTAGTCTTTTTTATTTTGACATAACTCAGGTCTCCATCTAACAATTTCTGTCCATATGGATAAATCCAAGGAAAAATGCCTTTTTAATATTTATGTTTGATCTTTAAAGTACAGAAAAATCTTTCCTGAAAATAAAAGCAGAGGAATTGATAAGAAGGGGTAAGCAAAATATTTGCATCTGCTGTCTGAGCATTTTTCTGACTTAGGTATCAGACACACCTTAAAGCACTAGCTTTGCTAGTCAACTCTAATGTTTGACTTGGATTTAATTGAAGAGGGAAGAAAGCTTTAAAGTGATAAGAAGTGAAGTACATCTGCTTACTAAAATACTGTTACCAGGTAATCTATGTAATCATGCTGACATGATGCCCTGCAAACTTGACTATCTTTTATCATCAACAATAGCATATGTTAGTTTCTTATTTAAGAGCATAAAGATGTCTCTATTCCTTCTTAGCCCCTAAACTCACCAAAAATAATGAACTAGGAAACCCTGCTAACCCAGAAGAGCCAACCTTGAGAAAAATCAGCCTGGTACCCTGGAAACTATGTCCCTGGAAGGAAGGACTCAGAAAGAGGAGGGTGATGTCTGCAGATACTCAGCTAGCTTGGAGCTCTCCAAAGTAGATGGCCCATCTGGGGTAAAGCGAGGTGATTTGCTTGGAGCAACAAGGTCAGGGTGTGTGGATAAGGTAGGTGAGTTTCCCACAGAGAGGCAGAAAAGAACGGGATAAGTGAAAAACACGTAGTCAAGTTATTTCTGCAAACCAGTACAATGGGGGGAGGTGAATCAAACAATAGACAACTGTCTAAAATGGTTGCCATCAGAAACCCAGAAGATTGAATTTTATGATATCTATTCTTCCAAAGTCATAGACTTTTCTTAGGAAGAGAGCTTGGAAATGAAATATTGATGCTATAACCTTTCTGCATTCTACCTGACTTATTTGAAAGAACATATGAAAATGTGTACAGATGTCACGAGTTTCCATTTATTAGTACAAAGAATGAATGAGTAAAAAAAACATTTTCCATTTGAAAAGCTTTTAGCGTTAACCACACATTCTGCCAAGAGTTAATCTGGACATTATTTAAGGAAATATAATGTAGTTTCAAAGGCATGAACTGTAGAATCAGGTGCATCTGTTTTTGACCGACCCCAGTTTCTGTCACTGAGTATCTGTGTGGCCTTGCACAAGTTACTTAACCTCTGTGAAACTTGGTTGGTTCCTCTGTATAATGGGAAAATATGTATACCTTATAGATTTGCTGTGAGGCTCAAATGAGATAGTATGTATAATTATATACAGTATACATAATAGAAACTCAATAAATGTTTGTTCCCTTCCGCCTTGTGACAGAGACCACTAGTTATCCCCCAGTACTCATTCTCCCCTTTCTCCTCAGAGAAAAATTTTAGCTGGATGTCTAGAACGAAGACAATTGTTTCTAGCTTTTATTGCAGGTGGCCATGTATTTAAATTCTAGCCTACACAATGCAACTGGAAGAAATGTGAACAAATTCTGGGAAGTGTGGTTAAGGAAAGGATATGCCTTTCTCTTCTGCTTTTCTCTTCCTGCTGCGTGGAAAGTGGGCATGATGGCTGGAGCGGGAGTATCCATCTCAGACCTGAAGGTGACCTTGGAAATGAAAGCTGCACAGGGTGTTGGGATTGAATCATGTCCCCAACAAAAATCATGTTCAAGTCTTAATCCATGTTCCTGTGTCCATTTGTAAATACGACCTTTGACAGTGTTATTGTTAGTTCAGATGCAGCCAATCTGAATGAGGGTGGGCCTTAATCCAATATGGCTAACATCCTTATAAGCAAAGGAAATTGGACATGGAAGGAGAATCCAGAAATCAGGAGAAGCCAGAGAATGAGGCAGATCACCATGTGACGAAGGCAGAGATGCAAGGTAAGGAGCCTCAAAAGCTGTGGCAAGCAATCACCAGAATGCTACAGACTAGGAGAAAACACAGCCTGACAAGCCCTTGAGTTTGGGCTTCTAGCCTCCAAAACTGAGCCAATAAATTCCTGTTTACAAGCCAACCAGGGGGTGGTATTTCTCATGGTAGCCCTGGCAAACTAAGATTCAAGGGTAAAAGAGTAAGACAGAAAGAGTCAAGGTCTCTGACACCATGGGATGCCATATCAACCCTAGACCACATGCCTGGATTTAGATGAGAAAAAATTAATTTTTATTTTGTTTAGGCCAACATTATTTGACTTAGACAAACATTGGCCTCTTGCAGCCAAATATAATCTAATTAATATAACCTTTTATTATTTGTTCTTTAAATATATATGTTCTACTCTTCTATCGTATGTTCCTTCTAAAGAATTTCAAAATAATTGTAAAATATAGTAGGGATTGTGATTAATTAATGTAAATCATCTTTATTCAAATAAAACAAGATACTCCATTACAGGTATCCATAATTATTAGAAGAGAAGTTGCTGGTAATACATTTATGAACCCAGTTATTATGTTACACTTGTACTTTCTCTCCTCTTTCAATCTTAAAACTTTATAATAATCCTATGTTTCAGTAACCATGCTAGGCAACATTTTCAATGCAATGAAGGATAAGAGATGTTTCTTTCCCTCGTGTGCTCAGTCCAGAAGGAAAGGCACGCAGGTAAATTAAAATCATCATCCAATAAAAGGACAATCACAGATGTATGTTATGGGAAACTCATAATGCTCTATGAACATTAGTTATTGTGGTGTCAGGGAAGGTTTTGTAAAAAAATGATGAGGTAGGAACAAGATCTTAAAAGATGGAGAATAATTCACCAGGCAAAAAAAAGAAAGAAAAGGTATTCTTAGATAAAGGAATCATTTAAACTGAGAGTCAGAAACAAGAAAAATGAGAGTGCACTGAGAAATGAAAAGTTGTGCTACAATTGGTCCAGAACTGTGTAGTGTGAACGGGAAGGGGGAGGAGAGGGAAGGAGAGTGTGACTGGTGAGGCTGATGGAGCTCTTGCATACCCAGGATGAACTTGGACTTTTTCCTGAGGGCAGGGAGAGAGGGATGTGTAAGTGGAACTCAGGGCATTTTTAGGGCACTGAAGCTACTCTGTATGATACTGTCATGGTGGATACATGACATTATGTATTCGTGAATACCTGCACAACTAGACAACACCAAGAGTGAACACTAATGTCAATAATATTATGTTAATAATTATGTATCAATATTCGTTCATCACTTGTAACAAATATACCTGTGACAGTTTGAATTTGGTGAATCAAAAAAAAAGATTACGTTTTTTAACTAATCCATTCCTGTGGGTGTGAGACCCTTTGATTGCGTTAGATTCTGTTAAGGGACTTCGATTAGATCACTTGATTAGATTGATTTTGATTGGACTATGTCAGTGAGGTGTGACTTAGTTTGGGTTTCTGCCCTCTTGCTGGGTCTGATATAAATGGGGACACAGAGAGACATACACAGAGAAAGGAAGCTACCATTCTGACCTGGCCATGTGAGAGAGAGGATTCGAGGATCACTAGCAGACGAAGCTGAAGCACAAAACCCCCAAGTGGCTGGATCCACAGAGCAGCTCAAAGCTGAAGAGATCAGCCATATGCCTGATGGCCCACACCTGAACTTGGGGAAAAAACAGAGCAGCCAAGACTGAGAGGCCCAGAAAAAGACAAGCCCTGTGCCTGGTCACTCACGGCTGGGCTCTGGGAGAAAATGAGCCTGGAGGGGAAGGTAGGGACCTTGGCAGAGATTGGTGGCCATTTTGCTTCACCACGTGACAGGATCCCAGGATCACCAGGAGCTGACTTTGGTGAGAAAGCATCTCTGCTGATGCCTTGATTTGGACATTTTACGGCCTTGGAATTATACAATATTCCCCTAATAAAATCCCCATTATAAAAGCCAGCCGGTTTCCGGTACTTTGCATCAGCAGCCCTTTGGCAAACTAAGACAGTATGTTAATGCAAGATGTTAATAATAGACGAAACTGTGTTGGGGTGGATATGGGGAGGGAAAAGGGTGTATATTGAAACTTTCTACCTTCTGCACATTTTTTCTTTAAACCCAAAATGTCCCTTAAAAATAAAGCCTATTCTCCCTTAAGAATAAGGGCGTGAACTCACTGGGGCGGGATGGGACAGGGAGTGGGGGGCGGGGCAGGTTGAGGCAGGTTAGTACAGGGAAAGGAGGAAAAACCGAGCCACAACATGGCTTACTAACAACATGAGCAGCAGACAACATGGCCGTGAGACCCCACTGAGACCTTGACCCTCTCCTTGAGGTTCCAGTTAACTCTTTCCGGGACCTCCCCTTGGCCCCAGATATTCCAAACAGGCCTCACCATTGGCCCCCACCATTGGTGGGGTAACCAATAACAGCTGGGGCCCCTCCCCTTAACATTAGCAAGGGGTGGAATAATTAACAGTTTAAAAGGTGACCACACAAGCCAGGGCTTGCTCCCTCTGCCTAGAGCAGCCCACACCAAAACTTGTTGCGTATTTCCATCCTTCTTTTCCATTTCTCAGCAAGTTCTGTTCTTTTCCCTCATTTCCCAATAAATTATTTTTACTGGCCTAACAAGGAAAGAAAGAAGGGCGGGAGAGAGGGAGGGAGGGAGGGAAGGAGAGAAGGAAGGCTACTCAAAAATGGAATCCTGTGCTGACAATTGTTTATTTCTGCTGATGGGAAGACTTTTTCACCGACTCACTTTTGGTTCTCAAAATGTCAAGCCTTGTTTCTCCTCCAAACCCTGTTTCTCCTCCAAACCTTGTTTCTTAAGACCACAGTCTTAAGAATTTTAATTAGTTTTGTAAACTTTAAAAAGTTTACCAGAACATGCAACGATGTTAAACACATTCCTAGTGCTCCTCTTGAGACTTGGAAGGGATTTTTACAAATAAGAGGCCCTGAAGTTGAAATTCTATTATCTTCATAGTAAATATGCCTCCTCTTATTCTGTTTTAAAAAGAACTAATGCATAGAAAAAGAAAAATGTTTGTTTTTAAGTGATGCAACTGTGGGTATATTATTTTTTCTGTCTACTTTTCTTTATTATTCAAAAGTTCTTTAAATTACTAACTTCTACTTTACCTTTAAAATAATCAACTTAGTTTAAGTGATATTTCTTCTGGCCTTAGCTGTTCAGAAGGTTGTAATATGTTGATTTATTTTTTTTATCTGGGTAAGGACCATGAAAGGTGCTTTAGTTCCCAAGGAATTTTCAGCCCTTTAATAGGATGTTGTTTCCACCATTTGAATTGTTTTTTTTTCTAAAACACTACATAGTTGCATATATAAATGCAATGCTTACAACTTCATTGATAATCAGTAATATACAATAGGAAAGCAAGGCAGTCAACACATTGCCATAATTCTTGTCAATTATGAAATAAACATGCAACATAAGATATGCAAAACTTTCTCCTTTGACATAGGCATGAAATGTTTACGAGAGGCAAGAGTGCTCTCAACTTTTATTTAGTGAAACACAATCATATTCATGGTCAACTACACATAGCAAAGTGTTCATGGACAAATCCAACAATAAATTCATTCAATTTTTAAATTTTTTTTTCTGCATTTAGAACCTGTTGCTTAAATCATGTAAAAATGTTGTACATCCTTATCAAGAAACCAATAATAAAACCTATGAAAGTCACCTATGGTCATCCATAAGCAATGGATTTAGAGCAAATTTCTCAAACTGATGTTACAGAGAATGTCCTTTCAAAGGGTATTAGTAGGTATAGTGTAAAAAAAATGTTCTTCTCAAAATATTTGGTAAACATTGTGATAAATTGTATATGTATGTGTGTGTTTGTTGGTTCTCTTTTCAAACTATCCAACTAACTTTAATGGGTAACTAAGTATTGTAAATTTTCAGGAGAAAATAGAGTATGCTGCATTTCCCAAATTTATTTCTTCATTGAAAACATTTTTCTTTCTATAGCCATTAAAGTCTCTAAATGAATTTTTCTGAGGATCGCCATTTGGGAAAAAATTGACTTAGATTCTGATGTTTGTTCCAATATTTGTATTCTATTAAGTGCTGTATATGGTATCCTTGAAAATGTCTGTCAATTCTCAAGATCAAAAAGTAAACAAAACATTGCTACTGGGGAACTGGTTTACCTTTGCTTGAAGGCAAATTCCATATTTATATTTTTAGCATAATTCAATCCAGAACATTGCAACATAGGAAAAAAATCAACCACCCTAGGGTGGTTGTGACGACCTATTAAAAAAGGGAGAGGAAGGGTGTTTGGGGGAGAGAATTACTAAAATATTCAGCATAAAATAGTAAAAGCCAAATTCACAAATATATTTGGTTAAACAAATGTCCACATGTTGCAGATCCCTTTCAACTAAAGATCAAAACGTTGTTGTTGTTGTTGTTTAAATTCAGAAATAGAAAGGATTCCACATTTATCTTTCTCCAAGTTTTTCCTGGAAATGTAAAACTCACTGGAGTAAATGCTGTGCCCCAAGCCTGTCACTTCCTTAGATAATACCATTGACTACATCAATTTAAAGTTCAGGAAAATGTAACATTCTCCAATACAAAGAAAAAAGTAAAATCTATCAAAAAAAAGAAAAAGTAAAATTTATCATACCATCATAACTACAGAAAGAACACACTGGTAAATTAAAGTAGCTATGAGTCCAAAGTATTAGATTAGATTAGATTAGATTACAAGATTGCATGTGATATCAAGTATGCATAAAACATAAAACATAAAAGTGGCATATAATTGGTTGTCAGACCAGTTCTTGGAAGACAAATACGTACCAGATGGAGGTAACAAACATAACTAAAATTTCAATGGAAAAGGACACTACACATTCAAAAGAAGGAAAACATGCACATACCCACGATCATAGTCTTGAAAACCAGACTCACAATTTTCTAAATAAAATTTTAAAGTAAATCTAGATATCCCAGTAGAATAAAAAAACATTTTAAAGCCTTTAAAAAGTAAAAACAAAACAAAACAAAAACATAGGACTGTACAACACAAACAGTGAGCCTTAATGTAAACTATGGACTATAGTTAATAGTACAATTATAATAACATTCTCTTCTCCGTTGTAACTAAGGCACCACACTAATGCAAAATGTTAAAAATGAGAGGGGGTATATGGGAATTCTGTCTTTTCTGCATGATCTCTCTGTAAATCTACAACTTCTTTAATTTAAATATATATAGAGAGAGAGCAATGTTAAAAAAAAAAAAAAAAAAGTGAGCCACCCCATTCAAAATAATATCCCTAGGGTGGGGATGGCAGGTTGCCAATGAAAGAATTCGCAGCTAGGCTTGGACCTCTGCCCCTTGGATCTGCTCTCTCTTGCAGCTGATGACTTTCCAGGACCCAAACAATTCTCCAGTTTAAGACCTCAAGCTTGTGGCTATTGTCTGCCTGCTAGATATATTTTTGGACCAATTGTTCTTTGAACCTTTTTTTTCCCCAAGGAAATCAAAATATTTAAAGGTGTTGAAAGAGGAGCTTGAGTCATCAAAGAAAACTGAAAAGTGAGAGAGAAAGGGAAAGGGAGAGGGAAAGGGGAATATAGGAGAGGAAGTGTTTCAGGAAAACGGGGTCATCAGTGGCCCCAAATTCTGCTAATACCAAGTCATAGGAGGATAGGGAAAGAGCTTAAAGGCCATTGGATACATAGCAAGAGCCATTTTCTTGACAGAAAAAGTGTCTGAATTGCTTATGCTGCTAACAAATTACTGCAAATCTAGTGGCGTAAAATAACACCTGTTTATTATCTCACAGTTTCTCAAGTTTGGCATGGTGCTGGATTTTCTGCTCAGGGTCTCACCAGGATATAATCAAGTTATAGGTCTTAATTGTGTTCTCATCTGGGGCTCAGGGTCCTCTTCCAAGTTCAGCAGTTGTTTGTAGAATTCTGTTCCTTCATGATTTCCATGTGTCCCCTTCCATCTAAAAAGGCACAATATGTCAAGCCCTTCTTATGCTTAAATCTCTGACTCTTCTTCTGTCTTCAGGTAGCAGATAGCTCTGTTTTAAGAGTTTATGCAGTTGTTCTTTGAACTTTGAAAACTAGTTTCAAAATGACCTCTAATCATTAAAATTAAACTATCACACAATGTAATCAAGTGGTATGTTGAAGACGACTGTGTGGGTGTCTTTTCACGTCCATGTTCAGTGACACCAATGCAGTAGCAACTTGAAATTCGCCACAGTGGGAATATTTACACCACAAAAATCAGCAAAAGCTACAAATCAAGGGTTTTGTTTTCAGAGCACAATTCTGGTGCTATCCATTAGTGCTCTGCAATTCTCTTAATTTTTTATTGCTGTTGTTCGCTTCCGTTAAAATATTGGAGTTGTTTTGATGCTTCTACCTAGATTCACATTTAGGATAGATGACACAAAGGTATAAAAAAATCATGATAAAAAATATGGGTTTGCTCTAGGACACGGGTTGAGGGACACCTGCAAGTGACCTACCTGGCACACACATATAATGTAGTGCAGGAATTCTCAAACTCCTCTCCCAGAGTTCAATTTCTAGGGGAATTCTAGCTCTCAGTGCCTACACAGGAACAGGGAAAACTCTGCAGAGCTATGAAGCAATCAGCCTTTTGGGTAAGAATTCTGAATACAACATCATTAAGTTCTAATAACATGCTAATTGCAGTTTATAAATCCCAATTGTTAGTAACTGTCTTAGTTTGCCAGGCAGCTATGACAAATATCACACAATGGGTTGGCATAAACAAGAATTTATTGGCTCGGCCATTTCAGAGGCTAGAAGTTCAAAATCAGGGCATCGGCAGGACCACGCATTGTCCCTGAAATCTGAAGCATCCTGGTGCTGGCTTGCCACCATCCTTGGGGTTCCTTGAGATGCATCTTTGCTTCCCCTCACATGGCAAGCTCTCGGTCCTTGTATCTGCTCTTCCAGTTTCTTCTGACTTCCAGCTTCTTCCCATGGCCTTCTCTGACTCACTGCATCTGGATTTCTTCTGCTTAGAAAGGACTCCAGTAATAGGGATTAAGGCCCACCTTGACTCAGCTGGGTCACATCTTAATTTATGATCCCTCTTCAAAGGGTCCTATTTACAAATGAGTTCCCACCCACAGGAATGTTGGGGTTTGGAATTCAATCTACCCTATAAACCTTAATAATTCACTCATCAAGATTACTGATTAACAGACCCACAGAATGGATGAGCCAGGTCTGAAATGCAATCTGCCATCCACTTGCAATAGGGCTGGTCTATCTGGAGGAAGGGACATCTTGGAATTTTCACAAAGGTTCAGTGTGTGCTAAGGGCTGCCCTAAGAGTAAACTGCCTTTGGCCATAAATAAAATATAGGACTGTAGAACTGGGAGTCTTTCAAATATAAGAAAAGCCAACAAACAATGACAAAAAAAAAACAAAAAACCTTACACTTTTCAATCAGGAGACTCCTACTATACCACCAGGGACTGCTTAGGATACTTTCAAAATTAGGCTAGAGAATTCCAGCCAGGCCAGCTCTGTAACTTCAAGTTCTGACACACCTCTGCCACTCCAATACACAACAATAATAGATTTTGAAAAAATGAAAATGGAAAATAAAGAAGTCACAGCCAGATTCCAAACAAGACAAACAGGTCTGTGGACCAGAAACAGAAGAGATAAAAGCCACAAGCAGAGCTGGAGCAGTGGCAAGAAAGCTGGCAAGAAGGGCGGGCTCCAAGCAAGAGAGAGGGACAGATGGGCTGAGAGGTAGACAGACAGCTAGACATGTGCATAGAGAGATGGTACAAAAGGTAAAACCATAGCTAGACAAAAAGGCAAGATGGGAGGCATTCACTGGTTGTTCCTGCACATGGTGATTTTGTCCCCTCTGACGGGGACCAGAGCTATGGCATAACTTGACGTGTTGTTAGAAAACTATGCTGTTAAAAAATGTTTGTGGGAGAAATGGATGTGGCTCAAGATATTGGGCTCCAGTCTACCATATAGGAGGTCCAGGGTTTGATTCCCAGGGCCTCCTGGTGAAGGCAAGCTGGCCCACACAGAGAGCTGGTGCAACAAGATGATGCAACAAAAAAAGACACAGAAGAAAGACACTAAGAGATGCAGCAGACCACGGAACTGAGGTGGCGCAAGAGATTGAGCGCCTCTCTCCCACTCTGGAAGGTTCCAGGATCAGTTTCCGGTGCCGCCTAAAGAGAAGACAAGCAGACACAGAAGAACACAGAAAGCAGACAGTGGGTGCAAAACAACGAAGGGGGAGGGGAGGAATAAATAAATAAATCTTTTTTAAAAATGTATGTGGATAGAAAGAAAAAACAAAAACAAAAAACAAATGCATGTGGTAATGCTAAGCGTAACCACTGAAATAAACGGAAATACACCTATGGCTTACAAACCAGCAGGGGATGCAAAAGAAAATATGGAAATGTTTATCAATCCACCAGAAGGCAGGAACAGAGTAAAAGAATGTGAAAGAGCACAAAATAAGGTGGAACAAATAAGTCCAGCCTCACCGACGGTCACAATTACACTCCCCGTGAAAAGACAGCATTTGTCTGAGTGCATTAAAAATTAAAATCTGTGCTGGTTAAGAAGGCCTACCTAAAACAAAATCATACAGAGAGGCAGAAAATGAGGTAATAGAAAAAATACATATACTAAGCACATACCTAGTTAAAACAAAGCCAGCATACGAATATTAGGATTAGATAAAATGGGATTTAAGGCAAAAAACACGAAGAACCTCATAAGAGTGACTACAACAATCTACCAATCATGAAAAGTCTACAAAAATCATGCATTTATATGCAACCAACAGCATTGTCCAAAATATATATCAAGCAAAAACCAACAGAATGACAAAAAGAATTTTGCAAATAAATAATCATGGTGGGTGATTTCTTCTTCCATTTAAAAAATTTTTATTAAAGTATATCATTCATACATGAACATACATAAACAATGTATAGTAAAAGTTGTGAACTTACAAAACAAACATGCATAACATTATACAGGGCTCTTATAGATCACCCCACCACCAATATCTTACATTCTTGTGAAACATTTGTAACAAAGTATTACTACTAACTATAGTCCATATCTCACATTTGATGTACTTTCCCCCAAACCACCTGTGGCAGTTTGAGATTATTTTATGAATCCAAAAAGAAATATGTTTGTAAACTAATCTATTCCTCTGGGTGTGATATCCTTTGATTGCATTAAATTCAGTCCTCGTATGCTGCCTTGAGTTGGACTTTTCACAGCCTTGGAACTGTAAGATATTACCCCAAATAAATGACCATTATAAAAGCCAACACATTTTTGATACTTTGCATCGGCACCCCTTTTGGCAAACTAAAATACCACTGCACTTTTTTTTGTTGTTCATAAACCATACAATTTATCTAAACTGTACAACCACTGCATTTGACATAGTTACAGAGTTGTGAATTCATCACTTCAATCAATATCAGGGCATTTTCATTACTCTAAAAAAAGGAAAACAACGAAAAACAAACCACTATCACACCCATATGTTAGCGCTACTAATTTCAAATCCTATGGTGCCCTTTCACCATTTCTGTTCATTTCCAAACATTTACAAATTTTTACCAATTTTGCACAGATTAAACCCCAGCTTTCTATTTGCTAACCACATTCTATTCTCTGGTGACTTATATTCTAGCTATTAACACTACTAGTTTGCTCATTAGTTTATAATAGTGAAATCATACAATATTTGTCCTTTTGTGAGTGGCTTGCTTCACACAACATAATGTCCTCCAGGTTCATCCATGTTGTCATATGCTTCACAATTTCATTTTTTCTTACAGCTGAATAATATTCCATCATGTGTACATACCACAGCTTGTTTATCCATTTGTCATTTGATGGACACCTGGGTTGTTTCCATCTTTTGGCAAATGTGAATAATGTCACTATGAACATCAGTGTGCAGATGTCTGTTCGTGTACCTGTTTTCAGATCTGCTGGGTAGACACCTAGTAGTGGTATTGCCAGGTCACATGGCAGATCTATATCTAACTTCCTTAGGAATCACCAAACAGACTTCCACAGTGGCTGTACTAGTCTACATTCCATGGTGGGTGATTTTAACATCTTCTAACAGAAACTGATAAAGCAAGCAGACCAAAGTTGGTAAAGATAGAGAAGATTTAAACAACCAAGTTAATAAGTTTAATTTATTCAAAATATGCAACCCTGCACTAGCAGAGAATATACAATCTTTTCAGAAAATATGGAATATTTATAGAAACAGCTCAGATACCAGGTCACAGAGGAGACCTTAAAACATTCTGAGACATCAGATAGGCCATATTCTTTGGCAATAAGGCAAAGATAATTTTTAAAAGGAGAAAAATCAGTGCTAGTGTAGGAAGTACAAATGAGCTCTGGACTCTGAGAGACAGACATTTGAATCCTAGGACCAATACTTACCTGTTCAGTGTCTGTGGACAAGTTACTTTAACCTCTCCGGGCCTCAATTTTTTTATGTGCCAAATGGATAAAATAACACCTCTCTCACAAAATTGCCATTCAGATTAAATGATTCAGAATCTGTAAAAACACACATACTTGGCACATAGCAGACACTCAAACACTAGTTTCAGTCCTTCCACATTACATGTGTTCAATAAACATCGATTGAAGTAATAGATTCATAAATGATATTAAATAGAGACAAATAGATATTCTCCTCCAAATGGAATTTAGAATAGAACTTAATTAATCAATAAGGTCTTATTTTAAACATAGACAAGAATAAATATGGCACATTCTATGTTTTTAATTATCCTGTGATTCGAAAAGAAGAAAAGCTTTTGTCAGGGCCTCTGGAAAATCTGATGCCACATCCTGTTTGTCCCTCTCATGTTAATTTTTATAATCGGTTCAGATCAGGAGGTCACTTTGTCCAAATAAAAAGAGGGCTGCACTTGTGAGAGCAGAGAAGCTTAGAGGGCAATGCCTGGTGTCTCCCAGCTTCCACTGCAGAGGAGAGAAAGCTGCAGGCACCAGTTTTCAAAGGAAACCCAACAAAATTCAATGAGCATAAGCCAGATGGATATCAGAGAGAATTTCTTGACAGTAAGTGTTGCCACTCCATTACATCAGAGCAGGGGTGTGTGTGATCTTACAGACTGACATTTCCCCACATCCTGAACTTGGTACAGCTGTGCCATGAGCTGAGGTCCACCCAGCTTGCTGCCATGATGGTTAGTTAATGAGCTGTGTGTTCTCCGTATTCCGGCTGAATTTCTTTCCCAGAAGGCTTCTCAACTTGCCTTCAAGCCATTCAACAGTTTGGTTGTTTCATTTCTATGGGACTCGGAAGAAAGGTTTCCACTGTCTTCATTTTTTTCACTAGTGCCAAGGACTTTTCACCTTAGTTGTTACGATAGAGCATAATGCTCACAAGGCCAAGGTCAAGGCTTTGGTCAAATAAAACTCTTCCAGATCTTACAGAAAGATGGCATTGGAGACAAAGCCGACAAGAGAATGGCCAACAGTTCAGGAATTCAGCACTGCTCCCTGGAAAACATGTGGCTTATCTTCTGTGACCAGTTCATTCTGGTCATTAATTTATTTTCACCTGAAAATACATGTTGGCTTCTTATCCCCACTAAAATTGTTAAACATTTTTGATGGGGAAAAAATAGGACTTGCTAGATCAGTCCTTTATTTCTTATACCAAAAGAAATTCCAGGAAGATTAAACAGTTTAATGTGAAATAGAAAACAATGAAAATATAGGTGACTGCTTTTATACCCTTAATGTCAGGAAGACCTTCATAAGCTTGAGATGAAATGCTGACCCTAACAGGAATGACTGACATATTTAAATACATAAAACTCTTAATATCGGTATGGTTAGAAAAATTATAAATAAAATTAAAGAAAAATAACAAATAGGGAAAAAACATTTTTAACATATAGGACAAATATTTCAGATTCTTAATATATAAAAAACACTTGTAACAACAACAACAAAAAAAAGAAACTAGAAAATGGATGTGGACAGTCATGCCCCCAAAAAAGAAATACAAGTGGCCTGTAAACAGATCTAAGAAAAGTTCAACTTTATTAGTAAGCAAAAAAAAAAATGCAAATCAAAACAATGAAATAACTTTTTTATTATTTTTATTTATTTTTATCACATTGATAAAAATTCAAGCGAATGCCCAATGCTATTGAACCCACTGTTGACAAGTTTGGAGGTAAACCAGCACTGTCTTATGGGGCTAATGAGAGTGAAAAATGGTGCAGTTTTCATGGGGCTTGGGGGAGGGAGGAGATGAAAATTAACATAATCCATTAAAATCCTTAAATACAGGCATACTCTTTGATCAAAGAATTTCATTTCCAGGGATTTATTCTAAGGAAATAAGCAAAAGCACACAGATGTACGTTTAATCATCCCAGGCTTGTTCATAACAGCCACAAATCAGAAAAACAGCCTAAGTGTCTATCAATAGTGGGCATTTAAATAAATAGGGAAGCATACATACTATGAGAAACTTTTTAATAATTAAAAATGAAGATGTGGAAATATATCTATTGATAAGGGAGAATGTCCATAATAAATTGAGAAATGCACCTAACTCAAGATTTGTATATTATGACTGAATTTTCCCAAAAACTTTAATCTATATATGTATATATCCATAAAGGCATGACAAATAGTTTAAATGGATATACAGAGAAATTTTCTGTACTACTTTTCTCAGTAGTAAGACTATGGGAGATCTTCACTTTCTCCTTTATATTTTTCTGATTATCTGATTTTTTTAAAAATTTTTGCAATAAACATGTTTTACTCTAGGAATCAAAAAAATCATAAGATAATTTATACTGAGGAGAATGGAAAAGAATACCATAATTTAATTAGGCCAAGAAATTCTAGCTTTGGGAGCTTCTAGATTTTGCTACTGAATTTATTCAACCATTGAACTTTTTCTCAACATCTCACAGTATCTCATTGTAACTTAAGAACTTTCTTTCCTTTTCTAATGGAAGAAGAGGAATTATTTTTCACTGAGCAGCAATTCTGCATAGACATTCAATATACATCCTCTGATTTAGTCCCACTAGCCATCTTTAAGGCTGATGTCAGCATTCCCAGTTCACCTATAAGGAAACTCTCTCTCGGAGAGGCCAGAGGGATGTAGCTTGGCTCTGACAGCTGGGGAAGCCAGCCTGGAGTGGGACCCCAATTCCAGGTAGGTAAGTGTAGTAGTTAGGGTTCTCTCAGGACACAGAATCAACAGGAGATATCTGTCAATAATATGAGATTTTGTAAGAGTCTCTCACATGACTGTGGGGATGCACAAGTCCAGGTTCCACAGGCAGGCTGCAAACCAGGGGCTCTGATGAAAGTCCAATGAAAGGTCCTTGATGAGTTTCTGGGAGAAGTTGGCTGTCCAAAGACGAGCTGGGAAATTCTCTCTGAATGTTGAAGTCACTTCCCCTTTTAAGGCATTCAACTGATTGGATAAAAGCGTCACCCATTGCTGATGCAATCTCCCTAATTGATGCAGATGTAATCAGTCATCCATGCAGTAAACTCACTGGAGATCAAAGTCCATAAATGCTCTTGTAATACAATTAGCCCAGTGCTTGCTGAACCTAACACCTGGACACAATTACCTGGCTGAGTTGACACATTAGCCTAACCATCACAGTCCACCCCTTGTCAACTCTGCAACCATACACATTACCCTAAACCATACTTAGTCTCTAAGTAAAAACAATAACAGACAAGCATACTTATATATTTTCACCTAACAATGTTCAACTCCCCTGCGTACAACCAGAAACTCATTAATTCCCCACAGAATAGGGTGCAAGTCCTTGGGTAATATTCACTTTTAAACTTGACATCCTTAAATCTTATAACATGAAATTAATACAACTTTTCATATGATAGGAGAAAAGGTTGGGGAAAAAAACAAAGAAATTCATTTTGTGTACATATACAATCACACTCATAATAAAACAAGGAAGGAGGGTTCATGACTATTATAGTCCTCATTTCTGTAACTGGTCATGTGGTCGAAGTTCATATTTATCACTACCTTCCTCCACTACCCATTCCATGTTCCCATTATCTTCAGTAAGCACTTCAGCTGGCCATGGTTCTTTGCCTGGTGGAGTGACCCAAACTTTCATTCCCGAAGATTCTGGGCCATTGTTAGTCCTCCTTGAATTGTTTTGTTGCAATTTTCCATTGACTTTAATCACAGAGCATGGCAGTACTAGGAGATGCCCTAGAGGGTCTCCTGCATTCCAGTCAAACTCTTCTTTACCCCCATTATGTAGATGTAGTTCTATTTCCCCTTGATAGTCAGGACCAATCACCCCAGCCAGTACAGTAATTCCCTTCT
>JAQZBX010008412.1:0-23676 GCA_029593785.1 Cabassous unicinctus
CCTGACCTTCCTAATCTAACCACCTGTTAATCTTGTACCACTAGTAGAATCTCTACCCACCTGTCCTATCCTTCAATATGTAAATATACTCTTTCAATTTACCATAGATAATGTCCATATGGGTGATGGCTCACAGCCTACCCTTCTCTCTTTCTTCCTGGTTAGCCTATCTTTCACTCAATGGTTCTCAGAAACTGTTCATAGCGGCATTGTTCACAATTGCCAAAAGTTGGAATCAGCCACGGTGCCCATCAACAGATGAATGGATAAGCAAAATGTGGCACATACATACAATGGAATATTACTCAGCTGTTAGAAGGAATAAAGTGCTAATACATGGAATAACATGGATGAATCTTGAGGATCTTATGCTGAGTGAAGCAAGCCAGGCATTGAAGGAAGAACAGTTTATGACCCAAGAGGTTTTTTTAAAGAACCTTAAGTCAATTATTTCAGTAGCATAAAGGATATGGAAAAATTCTTTGAAATATACAAACTATAAATTTCACTCAAGAATAAATAGTTATAAAATATTCCTATATCTACTGTAAATATTAAAATGATACGTAAGTTTACTAAAGCTAAGGCCAGAGTCTACTGGTGAATTCAACCAAATATTTAAGAAAACAATAATCTCAATTGTACATGAAACCTTCTAGAAAATTTTATAGCAGGGAACACTACTTAAATAATCCTAAGAGGACAGTGTTATCTGAGACCAAAACCAGAAAATGACATTGTTAAGGGGGAAAAAATGTTACTTTTGTTAAAAGCAAGTAAAGCCAATACATATTAAAACGTAATGAAACGTAGTCAAGTAGAGTTCATCTCAATAGATTCAACAAAAGTGATTGAAAAGTCCAACATGCATAGCTGAAAAAATACTCTGATCAAAATAGATTTGATAAATGGTAAATGCCCAAAGGTATAAAACAATGGTAAAAAAAAGTAAAAGAAACTACAGTTAAAATCTTACTTTATGGTGAAATCTTTCATATTTTCCTCTTTAAAAAATATAAGACCGTGATGGCTTCTCTTGCTACTGCTATTTAACATTTCACTCTAAGTTCTAACCTGTATGCTCAGGAAAGAAAAAGAAGAAGTACAACTGATTATATTCACAGACAATGTAAATGCCTACAGAGAAAACCCTCTGAATTTCTGGTTTCAGCACCGGCATGAAAAGAGATTGTAAATCAACATTCTTGCCAAACAAAAAAAAAAAGGTAAAATCAATGACTTTGTGGATCCATCACAGAAGTGAAGTCACAGGGCAAAGCAGGACAATCTAGACAGGCACAGTTGAATATGCTTAACTGGAGCAGAAGCCACTGGACTTACACAATTTGTATGAACAATTTAAAGACAATTTGTTGAAATGCTGGATGCTGAGTGTGGACTGTTATGAGAGTGAAAAACTCCTGTGGGTTACATTCAAAGTTGGACCCAAATTCATGGGTTGGACCTGCAGGAAACCACCAGATTCTCAGGGTGAAAACAAGAGGAGGGTCTCTTCCTGGTTCTGGCATGAGTAGGCTGGAATAACTCTTTTGAAATATGCCCACGGTAATCTTCATAGCAAAGTCCTACACACTCAATGAAAATATTTTACCAATCTTACCCAATATGGGAGAAGGACATTATTTCATGCTAGTTACATTCAAATTCCTGTCTCACCTAAGGGCAGAGGGGGAAATTTAAACACTTAAAAATGCTCAGGAACACAGTCCAAAGAAAGATTGAGATTTAATCATGAGATTACAGATTGCTATCTCTCTAACACATTTGTCATCTCACCAACAGGCTACAGAGGGTCACAGATGAAAGTGTTGCAAGGAAAAGACTGCCTCTGAGGAGGAACTATTTGGACATCCAAAGTGAAGAGGTGAGACAAAAGCAAGGATACTAGAGGAATTTGAAGCTTCTGGCACATACACTACACAACAGGAAACATTAAACCCAGCCCAACTCCTATCCAGGTTATCCTATGCTCAACCTAATGGAGTATTTGCAACATTTACTGTTACCCAGTAAATTACATATTTTTCAATAGAAAATTACAATGCATGCACAAAGGCGAGGAAAACATGGTATAAAAAGCCAAGGCAATCACATAAAAGATACAGAAAAGACAAACATGTTGGAAATATAAGACAAGGAATGTAAAATAGCTATGGTTTATAAATTAAGGGCTCTAATGGAAAAAGCAGACAACATGCAAGAATCTATGGGTAATGTAAGCAGAGAAATGAAAACTCTAAGCAAGAATAAAAAGCAAATGTCAGAGAGAGGAGGGGACAAGATGGTGGCAGAGTAAGGAGCACCAGGTTTCAGTATTTCCTACAGGGAAGTTAGTAATTACCCAGTGCTATGTTTTTTGTTCTTTTTTTTCACCTGATGCTTTCCCATGTGGTTGCAATTTTAAAAAAATATTTTAAAAGATGCTTAGATTCCATAAATGTTACACAAAAAATTACAGGGATCCCCATGTTCCCCACCTCCCATACCTCCCACAACCTCTCACATAAACATCTTTCATTAGTGTGGCACATCACCTGCAATGGATGTACACATCATGGGGCTTTGCCACTAAGCATGGACCATAGTTCACATTGTTGACCACACTTTCTCCCACACAGTTCTGCATGTTATATGCTGATGTAAAATGGCCTATATCTGTCACTGTAATGTCACTCAGGATAATTCCCAAGTCCACAAAATCCCCTATATTATGACTGCTTTTCCCTCTCCCTTCCCCGAAAGCATCCAGTGGCCACTGGCTCCACATTTATGTTGTAATTTCTTCCATTTCTTGAATCACAATATGTCTACAACAGAATACCAGTAAGTTCTCTCTAGTCCATAGCACTTCCCCCAATCCTGATGAGTCTGTGATGGTGATGTCCACTCCACCTCCAAGTGAGAGGATGCTTATATCCCATGGATAAAATGGATTATCCATGGGATTAAATGGGATTATCCTGCCTGCAGGTGCAGACTCTCTCCATTTTCTGGGATGGCCATTGTCCATCATCATCTCCTCACCAAGTGTCTTGGGCAAGTCCATTGAGCTGTAGAGTAGGAGTTGCAGCTCCACCGAGATTCCAGGCACAGCTGGCACACGGGTAGGCCAAAGACTCAAGTCTCTGGAAGTATACCTACAAACTCCAGTACCACATATAGGTTTGAATAGAAGGGACTGATGGACCATGTGCAGGGATGGCTTATTTGAGTTCAACTTTGTCACTCTCAGGAGCACAGATTCCAAAGTGTAGCCCACTGGTAAGGCATCAATCTCTGGAGCTCTTCCCCCTTATATAGGACCTGGGTGTCTCCATAGCCCTCGGAGCCCCTCTGGGGTAATATCCACTTTGGTGTTCTATGAGATCCTACTGAGGTGTGAGTAAGCGTTACCTCTGGGATGATCTCCCGATTCTCTCTGAAGTCTCTTAAGTATATGAACTCATTTGTCTTTACCCTTTCCCTCTTTTATTCAAGGTCTTTTCCAGTAGTATTGCCTGTTGGCACTTGGTATTAATCCCTTGTTGCCAGGGAGGTTCATCCCTGGGAGTTTTAACCCATGCTGGGGAGAAGGTAATGCATTCATATGGTGAGTTTGGCTTAGAGAGAGGCCACATTTGAGCAACAAGGAGGCTCTCAGGTGGCAACCCTTAGACACCCCACAACAGTAGGCTAAGTTTCAATTACAAGAGCAAAGACTCATAGTGCTAGTCATCAATAACAAGAACCCTTTAATTGACCATCATCCCTTGCTGGACACCGCCACTGTACTTGGTGGACTGTCGCTGCTCCCTTGGAGAATGTGGCAGAGCTCTCTTGACTGGAAATTCAGTATTCTCTCATCTATTGAGTCATTCTCCACCCACTGTGACCATGTCTGACCCCTTGATCATTTGAACAATTTTATATATCTTTTATGTATATTCAGATAAACTTCCTCCCACGGAACCCCATCCTGACAGTCCCCACCAATGATCTTCTCCCACCCCCATGTAACCATTCTGTGACCCAAACCTGCCTTAAAGATGACGCCCATATAATAGCCAAATGCAATTAATAGGAAAATGAAATAATAATGGTAAGTTTAAATGTAAGAGATAAAATACATGCAAAGTTAAAAAAAAACACTAAAAATAAAACAAAATTAAAGGATTGGGATATTCAAAAAATGGGAAAAAACAAAATAAGAAAAAAATTTTTAAACATTTTTCCCTTTATTAGTGCATTATTGGGTGTTCAGTCTGTACCGTGGCACCTTCCACCTCTCACTCCGCAGTGCCTTCAAAATTTTCATTTAATTTTCAAAGAAGTTTTAGTTCACAGCAAAGTCACCCACAGAACACTAGAGACTCATATACCCAACCTCTTCCCCTTTCCTCACCCCATATTAAAACCTTTTTGTATGTGGATGGTAGCATTGTTATAACTGTTATACAGATAGTGAAACATAGCTACTAAACATTGTAAATGGTTTAGAGTATAGTTTAAAATTTAGACAGAACAATTTAATAATTTTTGATGATATTTACCAAATCCTGTGTCCATCACTTTAAGGTAATGCAGAACATTTCCCCCAGATCACTAAATACCCCCTCTTTGACTATTCTGTACCTCCTTCCCCATCCCCCTGGGGCACATGACACCCCCCTGTCTTAACTCATTGGTTGACAAGATTTATAGTTACATGCAAAAAGAAGTCTGATTGTCCTCATCTATTAGCATCCATCCCACTCATAATAGATGCCCACCTGTCTGTTTCTGGGTGAATCGGTCTTCCCAAAGATGGGGTCCATCTCCTTTCCACTCAATCTGTGTGTCTCCACTCACCGACACAACACACCATGACAGGATGAACACTCACACACTCCCCAGAAGCCTACTCCAGATTTGCCCCATCCTGAATGCCTCCCCAACCAACACACTAAACCGGTGACACTACCTTGTCATATTGCCATAAGAGCATTCCCACTCCTGCACTTTCAACCTCATACCCACAAATCCCGTGTTCACCTGGTCCCTTTCCCATCTATCCCCCCATATCCTGGGTATTCTAATATGCCCTTCTTAATCTACACACCTGTCAACCCTGCACCACCAAACCCAGTAATATCACTACCCACCTGTCTTATCTTTCAACATGCAAGTATACGCTATCATTTTACCATAGATTATGTCCATATTGGTGATAGCTCACAACCTTCTCTTCTCTTTCTCTCTTGTTAACTTATCTTTCAGGCAATGGTTCTCAGAGATTGCTCACTTTCCTCAATTCAAATCAGTGAGGTCATGTACTGTTCATCCTTCAATGCCTGGCTTGCTTCACTCAACATAAGGTCTTCAAGAATCATCCATGTTATTCTGTGTATTAGCACTTTATTCCTTCTTACAGCTGAGTAATATTCCATTGTATGTATGTACCATATTTTGTTTATCCATTCATCTGTTGATGGACAATGGGGTTGATTCCATCTTTTGACAATAGTCAACAATGCTGTTATGAACATTAGTGTGCATATATCTGTTTATGTCTTTGCTTTCAATTCTTCTGGGTATATACCAGCAGTGGAATCGCTGGATCATATGGAAGATCTATTGTTAGTTTTCTGAGGAACCACCAAACTGTCCTCCACAGTGGCTGGATCATTCCACAATCCCGCTAGCAGTGGATCAGTGTTCCCATTCCTTCATATCCTATCCAACGCTTATAGTCTGCTGGTTTTTTAATAACTGCCATTCTAATGGGTGTAAGATGGTATCTCATTATAGTTTTGATTTGCATTTCCCTAATAGCTAGCAATACCGAGCATTTTTTCATGTGCTTTTTAGCCATCTGTATTTCTTACTTGGAGAAGTGTCTTTTCAGCTCACTAGCCCATTTTTTTAAATGGGTTGTTTGTCCTTTTATTTTCGAGTTGTAGGATTTCTTTATATATGCAGAATGTTAGACTCCTATCAAATATATGGTTGCCAAATATTTTCTCCCATTGGGTAGGCTGCCTTTTTATTTTCTTGATAACTTCCTTTGAGGTGCAGAAGTTTTTAATTTTGAGGAGATCCCATTTATCTATTTTTTCTTTTGCTGCTCATGCTTTGGGTGTGAAGTTCATGAAACCACTTCTTATTACAAGGTCCTGTAGATGCTTCTGTACATTATTTTCAAAGTCTTTATTGTCTTGGCTCTTATCTTTAGATCTTTGATCCCTCCTGAGTTGAATTTGTATAAGGTGTGAGATGGTGTTCCTCTCTCAATCTTGCATATACAGTTGTCCAAGCACCACTTGTTAAAGAGGCCATTCTCTCCTAAATGAGTGGGCTTGGTGATGGCCTTGTCCAATATCAGATAACTGTACATGCCAGGATCTATAACAGAAATCTCAAATCAGTTCCATTGGTCAGTATGTCTATCCTTGTGCCAATCCAATGCAGTTTTGAGCACTGTAGCTTTGTAGCAAGTTTTAAAATAAGGTAGTGTGATACCTCGAAGTTCATTTTTCTTTTTCAATATGGCTTTGGTGATTCAGGGCCTCTTACCATTCCAAATGTATTTTGTAGTTAGTTTTCCAGTTCTGTAAAAAAGAGTGTTGATTTTTATTGGAATTTCATTAAATATGTAGGTTAGTTTGTGTACAATAGACATCTTGATGATGTTTACTCTTCCTATCCATTAACAGGGAGTATTCTTCCATTTATTTAAGTCTTCTTTGATTTCCTTTTAGAGTGTTTTGTAGTTTTCTGTATATAAGTCCATGGCATCTTTAGTTAAATTTATTCCTAGGTATTTAATTCTTTTAGTTTCTATTGTAAATGGTATTTTTTTTCTTGATTTCCACCTCAGATTGTTCTTTATTGGCGTACAGAGATGCTACTGATTTTTGAGCATTGATCTTATAGCCTGTGACATTACTGAGCTCCTCTATAAGTTCTAGAAGCTTTGCTGTAGATTTCTCAGGGCTTTCTACATATAGGATCATGTGGTCTGCAAATAATGAAATTTTACTTCTTCTTTTCCAATTCAGATGCCTTTTATATCTTTTTCTAGCTGCAGTGCTGAAGCAAGTACTTCTAAGACAATGTTAAATAGGAGTGGTGATAGTGGGCATCTTGTCTTGTTTCCAGTCTCAGAGGGAAGGCTTTTAGGATTTCACCATTGAAGATGATGTTAGCTTAGCTTTGGGTTTTTCCTATATACCCTTTATCATATTCAGAAAATTTCTTTCTATTCCTATCTTTTGCAGTGTTTTTATCAGGAAAGGGTGGTGTATTTTATCAAATGCTTTTTCTGCATCTATAGAGATGATCATGTGATTTTTTTCTTTCAATCTGTTTATGTGGTGTATTACTTTGATTGATTTTCTTATATTGAAACATCCTTGCTTACCCGGGGTGAAACCCACTTGGTCATGGTGTATAATCTTTTTGATATGTTGTTGAATGTGATTAGCAAGTATTTTGTTGAGGATTTTAGCATCTAGGTTCATTAGAGAAATTGGTCTGTAATTTTCCTTTCTTGTGGTATCTTTGTTTGGTTTTGGTATTAGGGTAATGTTGGCATCATAAAATGAGTTAGGCAATATTCCTTCTACTTCTATTTTTTGTAAGAGCTTAAGCATGATTGTTGATAGCTCTCTCTGTAATATTTGGTAGAATTCACCTGTGAAGCCATCTGGTTCTCGGCTCTTCTTAGTTGGGAGGTTTTTGATGAATGAATCTATCTCTTTACTTGTAATTGGACTGTTGAGTTCATCAATTTCTTCTTTCATCACTGTAGGCTGTTTGTGAGTATCTAGAAATTTGTCCATTTCCTCTGAATTATCATTCTTGTTGGCATATAATTTTTCAAAGTATCCTCTTATGATACACTATTTCTGTAGGGTCAGTAGTGATATCCCCTTGTTCATTCCTTATTTTGTGTATTTGTATCTGTTCTTTCTTTTTCTTTGTTAGTCTGGCTAAGGGTTTGTCAATTTTATTGATCTTCTCGAAGAACCAGCTTTTGGTATTGTTTATTTATCTAGTGCTTTCTTATTCTCTTTTTCATTTAGTTCCGCTCTAATCTTTGTTATTTCTTTCTTTCTACTTCCTTTAGGTGTACTTTGTTTTTTTTTCCCCCTAATTCCTCCAGGTGTTCAGTTAGCTCTTCAATTTTAGCTCTTTCTTCTTTTCTAATATATGTATTTATGATTATGAACTTCCCCTCACGACAGCTTTGGCTGCATCACGTAGGTTTTATATGTTGTGCTGTAATTTTCATTCATTTCAGGGTAGTTACTGATTTCTTTTGAGATTTCCTCCTTGACCCACTGTTTGTCTAAGAGTGTGTTGTTTAACTTCCATATCTTTGCACCTATTCTGTTTCTCTGGCCCTTAGCGATTTCCAATTTCATTCCATTGTGATCAGAGAAATTACTTTGTATAATCTCAATCTTTCTGAATTCATTAAGAATTGTTCTGTGGGCTAGCATGTGGTCTGTCTTGGAGTATGATCCACGTGGCCTAGAGAAGATTGTAAATCCTCCTGTATTTGGGTGTAATGTTCTGTATATGTCTATTTGGTCCAGGTCCTCTAATGTATTACTCAGAGTCTTTGTTTCTTTATTGATTTTCTGTCTAGATGTTCTGTCTAATGGTGATAATGGTGTATTAAAGTCCGCCACTATAATTGTAGAGGCATTTATTTCTCCTCTTAGGTTTTCCAGTGTTTGCCTCCTGTATTTTGAGGCACCCCAATTACATGCATAAATGATCATGATTGTTCTTTTCTCTTCAGAGATTACCACTTTTAGTAATATATAGTGTCCATCTTTGACTCTTACAATAGTTTTGCATTTAAAGTCTATTTTGTCTGATATTAGGATAGCTACTCTGGGCCATTTTTGGCTATTGTTTGATTGTAAAATTGTGTTCCATCCTTTCACTTTCAGCCTCCTTGAATCCCTGGGTTGAAAGTGGGTTTCTTATAGATAGCATATAGATGGATCATATTTCCTTTCCCATTCTGCCAATCTGTTTCACTTGAATGGTGAGTTTGATCCATTATCATTCAGTGTTATTACTCTCAATGAATTTCTTACTTCAGCCATATTTTCTTTGGGTTAATGTATGTCTTGCAATGTTTTTATTTCTCTTTTTGTCTTTTTAGTTGTTCTTAAACACTCCTCCAACTCTCTCTCCCTTGTTTTTTCCTTTCAACTTGTAGAACTTCCTTTAGTATTTCTTAAACTGCTGGTTTCTTATTGGCATACTCTTTTAATTTCTGATTATCTGTGAATATTTTGAGCTCTCTGTCATTTTTGAATGCCAGTTTTGCTGGATAGAGGATTCATGGCTGGAAGTATTTTTCTTTTAGTACTTTGACTATGTCATACCACTGTCTTCTTTCCTCCATGGTTTCAGATGAGAAATCTTCCATTAATCTGATTGTGCTTCCCTTGTATCTGATGGTTCTCTTTTCTCTTGCTGCCTTGAGTATTTTCTCATTGTCTTGAGCATTGGACATTTTGACAAGTATATGTCTTGGTGTTGGCCTGTTGGGATTTATACTGTTTGGGTGAACTGTGCTTCCTGGACATGTACATCCATCTCTCTCAATAGGGTTGGTAAGTTTTCAGCCATTATTTCCTTCAACACTCCTTCTGTCCCCTTTCCCTTCTCTTCTCCTTCTGGGATGCCTATAATGCATATGTTTGTGCATTTTGTGTTGTTGGTTGAATCCCTGAGTCCCTGCTGGATTTTTTTCTATCTTTTTATCTGTCTGTTCTACTATGTGTCTAATTTCAGATGTATTGTCTTCCACATCACTGATTCTTTCTTCCGCCTGTTCAAATCTGCTGATATGTGAAGCCAGCGTTTTTTTGATTTCTTGGATTGTGCCATTGATTCCCATCACATCTGTTAGGTTTTTACGTATGTTTACAATTTCTTCAGTATGTTCTCTCAGTGTCTTCTTAATATCCTTAATCTCTTCCTTCACTTCATTAAGTTGGTCCATGATATTTGTTTGTAAAGCTTTGATTAGTTGTTGTATATTCTGCATCTCTTCCTGGTTTTTAGGTTGTTCATTGGACTGATCCATGTCTTCTTCTTTCTCAGTGTGGATTGTAATTTTTTTGCCCCCTAGTCATCATTTTATCTTGATGGGTTGAATCAGTTGATTAGCTTCTCTCTCTACTCTAGAGTTTTATTTAGCTGGTGGTTCTGTGTGTGTGTTAAGTTTTCTCTTTGACACTTTGTTCTTCTTATTTTATTTCCTTGTTACTTTCTATGTTCCCTTGAAGGCAAAATATTAGGGCCAGAGGAATCAAAAGATATGAGAAAGGAAGAAAGATAATAGTAATATTGATAAAGGTAAGAAGAGGGGCCATATATGATTTAGTAAAATGAATATTTAACTCATGTAGGCAGTGTAGAGTAATAGGGAAAAAAGTGAAGTACCTACAATGGACTGGGAAACCAAATAGAGGAAAATATAAATAATGATTTAGAAGGCCAGCATGATGAGGAGAGAGAGAAAGAGTAAAGAAAGGGCTGAAAGGAAAAAGTTAATAATAATAATAAAATAGAAGACTACAGAACAGATAGACTAGAAATTGACACCCTTGTTGTGGGCTAATGAAAAAAGGTGGTATGTAAGAACCACAACAGAAAGCAGAAGGCAGAAAGATGAAGGAAGGAAAAGAGATTGCGTTGGGAGAAAAAAATCAATATATACAGAGAATAGGAAATCATGGGAAGAAGTAGAATCACAGCAAAGAAGAGACAAGGTAGCAGCACGTAATTTAGAAAAAGAAAAAGAAACAAGAAGAAAAAGTAAAAAGAAGAGGGGGAGGAAAGTGGAAAGAAAAGCAAGAGACAACAAATAAACAAAGAAAAACCAAACAACCACACAAGCAAGCAGTCAAACAAAGCTAAGGAAGAACAGCATTCCTTCTTGGGCCCTGTGGAATCTCTCAGCCTGCTTGTGTTCATCAATTAATTGCCCTACATTGTTCTATCTTCAAGATTTGAGGCAGATTTTAGCGATTAAATGAACTTAAAAAAAATTTCCTGTTGTTGTTTTTTTTTAAAGTGACTGTCTTCTTTTTGTGTGTGTGTGTATGAAATAAGAGACCCAAAAGAAGGCCTCTTCTAGATCACCTCCTTCACCGAGGGCACCCTAAATAAGCTCATGGAAGCTAATGAAGCACTTCCCACTTCCTGGCCTCCCCAGGGGAGCTGAAGTTCTGATGCTTGTCAGTGCAGAATGATAAAATTGACTGACTCTGCCCCCTTAGGAGCCAAGTCTCAGTATCACCGGGCTGTTAGGTAAATCAGGCTTCCTCAGCAGATTCGCCTCTCCTGTCAGCCTGGTGCCACTTCAAGCCAGCTTATTTGCTCCCCAAAGCTATGATGGGGTCCAGGTAATCAAACCCAAAGAAAGGAAACCCTTCTCCACATTCAGAACCCTCTCACTCTCGGATAATACTCCCTCTCACCAGGTTGCCAGCAGGAGTTTGGACCTATCCCTGGGAAGCTAGACAGATCATCCTTCCTCAACAGATTCACCATTCCCCTCAGTCTGGTGCCACTTCAAGCCAGCTATTTTGTTCCCCAAAGCTGCAAGGTGTTCCAGGCACAAAATCCACAGAAAAGAAACCCCTCTCAACCCTCCCCCAGAACCTTCCCACTCTCACAGAAACCTCCCTCTCACTGGGTTGCCAGCGGGAGTCGTGGCTCCTCCCATCCTTTTTCCCTGAGGGTGAGGCTCAGTCATCTGTGTCAACTACCATAGGCAGGGGAAAAGCTCACCAATCTTTCCTGAGCAATCCAGGTCACCATTCTGCTCCCTCCAGATCAATGTCCCCAAGGTTCTTGCTCCGTGCTCCCCTAGCACAGATCCCTCAGGCAGGATCCTGTCCCCAATCAGCCATCCTTCGAGAGTGAGTTAGTGAGTGTGCTCCTAAACTAATGCCATCTTGCCCACCCTCCAGAGCTATCTTAAGCACCTGTTTTGGTGTGTGGGGGGGAGGGCAAAAGGCAAGAATAGCATCCTTGAGGAATGGAAGGAGGAAACTGTCCATCTGCAGTGAATATATGTGATTAGATAACTCCACATCAAAAGCAGGTGATCATCCTCCACTGGCAGTGCAAGACACTTTGCGAACTATTCCGTGGCTGGATTTGGAAGCTCCATTGCCCAAAAAAGGGGGAGGAAGAAATGGTCAGGCACCAACTTCAGCTACTGATTAGTAAATTCAGCTGGATAAAGTATAATCCTAAGAACAGCTAAGGTTTGAAACTGTCCAATTTGGAAAGAAGCCTGTAGCCACCATTTAAACTCTGTTGTCTATCATGAAGGAAGCAGGGCTGACTGAAAATCACAATGATGGTAGGACTGGCTTCTTTCCACCCAGATCAGATTACAGCTCTAACCTAAGCTCCAACCCCAACTTTGGCAGGGAGGAAGATGGGAGTGTGGGGGCATGCATTGGCCTTCAGGTGCTTTCAACAAGCACACATGGATGTGTTGAGGACCTTCGTTTCATTCCTACCCCCTCCCCAATAAGATAGGAGGAGGATGGTGTTTCTTCAGCCTCTCTGGTTGCAGGCACTTTTAGAATGCACAGACTGGATATTTGGACCTCTGTAAATCCATCCCTGAGACAATAGGATAGGAGGGGATATGTGTTCCCTCAGTCTCTCTGGGCAACTACAGGCCCTTTTGGCCTACATGAACTGGACTGTTGGGTACCTGTGGCTCCACCCCCAAACACAATAGTACAAGATTAAGGCAGTGCCTTGCCAGCCTATCTAGGCAACTGCAGAAAATTTCAACACACAGACTGGTTTGTTGGGTGCCTGTACTCCGATCGCCACCACTCAAAGGGCAGATGGGACAGTATTTCTTCAGCCACTCAGAGCAACTGCAGGTGCTTTCAGCATTTGGATTAGATAATTGGGCATTCCAGGGCGTAAGGGGTCCCGAATAGCCAGAAACATCTTAGAAAGGAAAAACAAAGTTGGAGGACTCTCACTTCCACACTTGAAATCATATTATGTAGCTACAGTTTTAAAAACAGCATGGTACTGGCATAAAGATTGACACATAGACCAATGGAACTGACTTTATGGTTCAGAAACATAACCTCACATCTATTTTCAAGTGATTTTTGACAAAGCTGTCAAATCTTCCCAGCTGGGGCAGAACAGTGTATTCAATAAATGCTATTGGGAGAACTTGATGTCCATATCAAAAGAAAGAAAGAGGACCCCTATCTCACACCTTCTACAAAAATTAACTCAAAATGGATAAAAGACCTAACTATAAATCTACAACCATAGAGCTCCTAGAAAAAATGTAGCGAAACATTTTCAAAACCTGGTGATAGACGGTGGATTCTTAAACTTTACACTAAAAGCATGAGCAATGAATGAAAATATGGATAAATGGGACCTCTTCAACCAGAAACACTTTAATGAATCAAAGTACTTCAAGAAAGTGAAAAGGCAGCCCATTCAGTGGGAGAAAATATTTGGAAGCCACATATCTGATAAGAGTTTGGTTTCCAATCTATGCCAAGAGATCATACAACTCAATAATAACAGAGCAAGCAATCCAATTAAAAAATGGCAAGAGACTAAAACAGACATTACTCCAAAGAGGAAATACAAATGGCTAAAAGCAAAGGAAAAAAAAAGTTCAATGTCACTAGCTGTTAGAGAAATGCAAATAGAAACTACAATGAGATATCATCTCACACTGCATAGAATAGCCATTATTAAAAAAACAAACAAACAAAAACAACAAGAAAAGAAAACAATAAGTGCTGGAAGGGATGTGTAGAAATAAGAACACTCCTTCACTGTTGGTAAGAATGTAAAATGGTGCAACGTCTTTGGAAGACAGTTTGGCAGGTCTTCAGGAAGCTAAATATAGAAATGCCTTATGATCCAGAAATTCTTCTAATAGGAATAGATCCAGAAGAACTGAAAACTGTGACATGTACAGACAATGGCACACTGATGTTCATAGCAGCATTATTAACAATTACCAAAAGATGGAAACAACCCAAGTGCCCATTAACCAATGAATGGCTAAACAAAATGTGGTGTAAACACACAATGGAATACTATGCTAATGTAAGAAGAAATGAAATTGGGACACATATTATAACATTGATGAACCTTGAAGACACTATGCTAAATGAAGTAAGCCAATCACAAAAGGACAAATATTGCATGGACTCACTAATATCAACTAAATACAAAGAATAAGCACGTGGAGTTAAAACCTAAAGTATAGGTTATTAAGAGGTAAGAGGAAGACTGAGAAGGTGTACTCATTCTTAATGTATGTAGAAGTTTTAATTAACTTGACTATAAAAATGTGGGAATGGATAAAGTTGATAACATTATAGTGGTAGAACTAACTCAGCTGGTTTCTAAATGGGATTGTAGCTGAACAGGGTAGTCTAGCAATGTAAATGTCAATTGAAAGAAATCTAGAGAATAATCTAGGGACTATACATAGTGAATCCAGAGATGGATGAGAATTGTGGTTAATAGTACAAATATAAGAATGTCCTTCTAAGAACTTAAACAAATGTACATCACTATGGCAAGGTGGTAAGAATGTGGAGAATCTTGGAGAAAATACAATTAATGTAACCTACGGACTATACTTAACAGCAATACTGTAATATTCTTGCATCAATGCCAAAGATGTACTGTGTTAATAATAGGGGGATGCAGAAAAATATACCAAATGTACACTATAGACCATATTTAGTTGAAATAGTCTGATGATTCTATCTCATAATCTATGACAAATATTCCAATACAATTTAGTGTTTGGGTGGAGGGGTGTTATATGGGAATTACACACATGTGCTTGATTGTTTTGTAAGTTTACAATCTCTTTAATACAAATATATATTGTTTAAAATTAAATGTCAGAAATTGAAAACAATATATTGAAATGAAGAATCTCTTTGACAGATTTGTTACTAAACTGGGTATGGCCAAGGGAAAATTAGTGAGTTTGATAATATGGCAATAAAAATTTCACAAGAAGAAGTGTGAAGTAAAAGAAGATTGCTAAACAAGTGAAACAATATCTAAAAACTGAGGGACAATTACAAACAGTACACTGTATGTGTTATGGAAGTATCAGAAGGAGAAGAAGGAGACAAAAGACCAGAAGAAATAGTTGAATTAATGATAAGCAGGAGCTTTCCTACATTAAAAACATAAAGCAAAACATGGAGGTAGGAAGTTCAGTAAACACCATAGAAGATAAACACTGAAATATGTAAATTTTGCATAACATATACAAACTGCAGAAAATCAAAGCAAAGAGAAATTCTTGAAAGAAACAACAGGATAAAAATGCTAACAAAGAGAAGAACACTCATAATATTAAATAGGGTTTCCCATAAAAATTGATGCACATAAGAGGAATGTGGAGTGAAATAGTTAAAGTGTTGAAAGGAACAAACCACTTATTTGGTTTCTATGATAGCATGGAGGAAACAACAGAATAAAAATATTAACAAATGGAAGAACAATGATAAGATTAAATAGGACTTCCATAAAAAATGATGCACATAAGAGGAATATGGAGTGAAAGAATTAAAGTGTTGAAAGGAACAAAATATTAATCTGGTTTCTATGAAAGTATGAAGAAAAATAAAGACTTTTTTCAGGCAAACAAAAACTAAAGCAATTTGTTTCCAGTAGACCTGCCTAGTCAGAAATGTTAAAAGAAAATCTCCATGAAGAGACACTCAGATCTACATTAATAAAGGAAAAAATTTAGGGAAGGAATAAATTAAGGTAAAATTTAAATCTTCAGATGTTCTTATTCTTAACTGACCCAATGGATAACTGTTCACAGTCATAATGGCAATGATGCTCTTGCTGATTGGAACACTCAGATGAATCACAACAATGTGAAGAGGGTTAAGGAATCAGACAGGGATAGTCTATGATAAACTGCTTGATCTAAATATGAAGTGAAAACATGTTATTTGAAAGTGATTTTAGGTTACTTGTAATTATATGTACTAAACTCTAGGGCAACTTTTAATTTTAAAAATATAATTGATACATGAAGAAAAGAGTGTTTATTGAATCATATGAAATGCTCAAGTTGTCATAGAAATGGCAGGGAATGGAAGACAAATAATAAATACAACAAATAGGAAAGTTATCAACATTATAAATATTAATTTACTATGTCATTAAACATGTTAAAAATGAATGTCTGAATTTACCAATTGAAAAAGGCTAGAAAGCTGGAATAGTGATATTGATTTCAGACAAAGCAGATTTCAGAATAAAGATTTCCAGTGGAAACGTGGGGCATTACATAATTAGAAAGGAGTCCATTCTGCAAGAAGACGAAACCGTCTTAAATGTTTGTGTACCTAACAAGAGATTGCCAAAATACATAAGGCAAAACTCTTAGAATGGCAAGGATAATACTTGAAAGCCTAACAGAGAAGATAGAAAACAATGCAAATTATCCAAATCAGAAATAAAAGACTGCTGATTAGCAATTACCCAAGAGCTTAAAAAAAATGAAGCAATACTATGAACATCTTTGAGCCCACAAATTTGATAACAGAGATTAAATGGACCAGTTCCTTGAAAACACATGCTACCAAAAACTCACAGAAGGATATAGATAATCTGAATGGGACTATATTTATTTTTAGAAATATAATTAATAATTAATAAATTTTCCAGAAAGAAAGTACAAGGACCAGATGGTTTCACTGGTGGATTCTACCGAACATTGAAAAAATAAATGATGCCATTTCCTCACAATTTCTACCAGAAAATAGAAGCAGAGGGAACAGTAACACATTCTATAAGACCAGGATTGCCATAATACCCAAATCTGATAAAGACATTAAAAGAAAGGAAAATGAGAGACCAATACCTCACATGAAAATAGATGCAAAGATTCTCAACCAAATATTACAAAATCAAATCTTTGATAACCAAGTGGGATTTATTTCATGTATGCAAATTTCTTGTAATATTTGAAAACCAATTAATGAAAACAATAAAAACAGGCTAAAGAAGAAAAATTACTTATCATATTAATAGATACAGAAAATGCGAACTAGGAAAAGGGGGAAATTTTACAAGTTTATAAATACATCTGCACAAACCCTTAGCGATAAGATCATATTTAATTTTGAGAAACTAGATACATTTTCACTAACATAGGAAAAAGGCAAGTATATGCTTTGTCACAATTTCCATTTTACATCATTCAGAAAATTCCTAGCTAGGGCAGTAAAACAAGGAAAGTAAAAAAATAAAAGATATACACAGTGTAAAGAAAAGTTTAAAACTTTTCTTTACACAGATGACATTATTAATTAAGTGGAAAATAAGAAAAAATTGAAAAGAAAAAATGAAAACGTCCTGAGAGAATAATCAAGTATATCAAGTTCATGAAATGTATGTTTAAAATCAAGATTGAAATGGCTTTCCCACTTAATGGCAATGGACATTTGGAATTTGAAATTTTCAAATCAATACCATTTAAAGTAGCACCATAAAAATGAAATACTTAGTTCCAAATATAACAATGTATGTATAGAATCTATTTTCAGAAACTACAAATAGTTCATGAAAGGAATCAAAGATGTCAATTAATGCAGAGACATTCCATATTCATTGATTGGAAGATTCCATAGTATTAAGATGCCAGTTATCTTTATATTGAAGATATTGACAAACTGATTCTAAACTTTATATGGAAAGGTATAAGACCTAGAAATACAGTAGCTTGAAGATGTCCTGTCTAATATGACTGTCATTAAATGATTTCAAACTTACTATAAAGCTACAGTAATCAGGACAGCATAGCACTGTCCAAAGAATACACACGAGTCTCAAAGAAACACATAGATAGCCCAGAAATACACAAAAACAAATGTAGTTGCTATGCCAGTCAGTGTCTAGGTTCTTGGCTATGTCACAAGAAGAATTTAAGGGCATGCCATAGAGTAGGCAAGGGAGTAAAAAGTTTATTGAGAAATTAGAGAAGAGATAGTAAGCAACCCGAGACATGGGTGTGGGCATGTTACAGGGTGAGACATGCACCCTCTCTCTAGGGCTTTCTGGTTTTATTGTCTGTCATTGGGGTTAGGGTACACTGATTGGAGTATTTAGGACAGAGTAGGGGAACTTTATTGGGTACTTTGATTTTTATGGTTGTGATTGGCTTATAGCAATTGCTCCTGGGCCCTGCTGGAGTTTGCTGCATGAGGGGCTTATGAAAATAGATGAGTAGTATGGGGATTTCCTGATTTTCTTCCTTCTTTCTGCTGGATGGGAACTACAAGCTGCAATTCCCTTGACTTGTTTGTGCAGTCAGGGAGCACAGGCTACCAGAGCTGTTTCTGCAGCTGATGGTTGAAAGTTAAAAGCTGCCTTCTCATAACTTATTTGTCCATGTAAGCAGTCATCAACTGCCTCCTGATAAGTAGCTTATGTGAGTCCAGTAGGATGCTGCTCCAGTTTTTCCTAGTTGGTGGTGTTTGTATGGAAGTATATTAGGTTTTTCTTCTTGTCCTCTTTAGGTCTCTATTCTATCCTGCCTCAAATCCCCCTTTAGAACGTTGTTCACCCTTAATCTTAAGGGGGAGCTGAAGGGTGGTGGTCATTCTTCTGTAGCTGCTTCCTGCTGATTAGGGATTATAGTCTTTGCTTGACAGGGATATAAAACTCTCTTGCTATGCTCCTAGGGCTAGGAGGAGAGATGTTTGCTTTAATGTTTGAGAGTGGGTGATATCCATGCATGATTAGAAGTTCATTTTGTAATGCATTAATCCTGGAAGAGATAAATTGAGTTGTGAGTTGAAATATATGGGGGCCTACTAAGAGTAAAGGATCACCTGTTAGCAGTAGAGTGCCCCATTCTGCACACAGGGGTGGGACTCCTCTCTTGGCCCAAGGTGATGTCTTAATTCCAGGTCTCAGCTTCCAAGGGTTTCTCCTTAAAGCTGTTTCTCCTTCAATCTTTCCTTTCCATGTCCTCTTTTGTCCAAGCTGGCAGTACTTTTGTTCATACAGCTCTCTCAAAAACTTTGTTGATTTAGCACGCAGGAAGCAGGGGTCCTAGCCATCAGAGAGTAAGACTTTCCACAAGCCTTTCCGAGATAACAACATCTTCAATTCTGAGTTCCAAGTTCCAATTTTAGTAAAGTCTTCAAATGGGGCATTTTCATCTGGGAATTTGATTTCCAGAAACTTGGAAATTCCGGAATCAGTTTATGTTTTCTTTGTGCCCAAAAGTTCAGTCCTTAGTGTATTTTGCTTATCTAGTATTTTGCTATAAGCTGCAAGGAGAAACCAAGCTGCTTTCTCCGAGTTTACTTTGGAAATTTCTTCTGCCAAATGCTCAGGTTCACCATTTTCATATTGTCTTCCATATAACACCAGGAGTTAATCTTTCTAAGTTCTCTGCAACTTTAAAACATGGATTGCATTTCCTCCAGTTTCCAATAATAGTTTAATCATTTACTTCTAAGGCATCATAGAAAGTCTCTTAAGCATCCATATTACTATCAACAGTCTCTTCAAAGTGATCTAGGCCTTTTCCAACAAGCATTTCACAATTCCTCCAAAAATTACCCCTTATCCATTTATAAAACCGTTCCAACATTTTCGTAATTGCAAAAGCACTTCCCCACTCCTTGGTACCAAATTCTGTATTAGTCAGCCAAAGGGATGTTAATGCAAAATACCAGAAATGGGTTGGTCTTTAATTAAGGGTATTTATTTGTGGTAGAATTCCACAGTTACCAGGCCATAAAGCATAATTTTCTTCGCTCACCAAAGTCCATTGCCATGTGTTGGAGCACAACAGCTGCTGATGTTTGCCAGGGTTCAAGCTTCTTGGGTTCCTCTCTTCCAGGGGCTACTGTTTCTCTCTGGGCTTAGCACCTCTGTTTCCTCCACACGGTTACCTGTAGACTGTGAGGCTCTCTGAGCTTGCTTCTCTGCACAAGGGTAGCTGTGAACTCTCAGGCAAATGGCTTGTTTCTATCCCGGGGCCTTCTCTCCAACATCGAAACTCCAGCATCAAAACTGCAACATCAAAACTACTCCCTCTGTCCTTTGCCTTGCCTTTTATATTTGATTTCCCCACCCACCAAGGGGTGGGGCTCAATGCCTTACTGATGTGGCCCAGTTAATGCCCTAATCATAACTTAATCATGCCCAGATGAGCATCCCAGTTTATAAGCATGATCCAATTATAGTTTTGGAATTCATAATTACATCAAACTGCCCAACTGTAACAATTTTATTCAAGTAGTATTTCAACAACAATTTCCTTGAATGCCAGGAACTCAGAAACAACACGAACAACCATCAAGCAACCAAGTAAACATATCTCTTCCAGTCTTTGCAATTGACTCTGTATTCATTCTGTATGCAGGCTCTCCTTCATCCCTGAGCCCAGCTCATACTGAGTCTCTCATTTAGTCCAAGGTGGATGTTCAGGTTCATTTAATATCTTTCTGAGCATGCATCTTGCCCTGGGCATGCACAGTGATTTTCAAACTTCCCCACACACAAATACTACTAAATGTCCTAATTTCCATCAGAACTGTCTCCCCAGCTTTTCTTCATGGGTCCCAAGTGCTCTATTATATGTGTCAACTGCAATCTTTCACTCAGCTGATTGCATTTTCTTAGTTCCATGCCAATTCTTCACACCATTTCTCTGTTCCAAATGAGTTCCTGCTTTCATGAAAAAGAGTATAGCCCAGGAACAGCCTATCAGGCAAACACCACACAGTTGAAACAGGCTTACTACTATTCTAAATTTGCACATTAGGTGTGCTTTGCTGCCTCTGTAACCAAATACCAGAGACCTCCATGGATATCATGAGCTACTATTACACAGACTATGGGGCCTCCTGGGAAAGGGTGGACCAGAGCCAGCTATGCAACTTCCCTAAAGTTTTAGGTCATCTTTTTCTTAAATCAATGTACACTTGGTTGATGTATACTATTGACTCTTTACCAGAGTTCTCAGATAGTTGGTTCTAACATTTTCTGAATATTTTTCAATGTTCCTGTGAGGAAGCATGCATTTGGAAATCCTTACTCTTTCATCTTGCTGAGTTACCTCAGGGTTTAAAGTTTTGAGGAATTGTCAGACTGTTCGCCAAAATGGCTTCATAATTTTGCATTCCTGCAAACAATGTGTAAGGTTTCTAATTTCTCCACATCCTCACCAGTAGTTATTATTTGTATTTTTAATTGGCAACATCATACAGATAAGAAGTTGAATTTGATAGGAGCTTTGTTGCATCTCCCTAATGGTTAATGATTTTGAGCAGCTTCTAATTTTCTTTGTCATTTTTTTTTGTTTGGTTTTGTTTTGTTTTACATTATCTCTCCTGATCTGTTTTTGCAATTCCCTGATTGTTTCTGCATTACTCCAATTTTTTTTATTTTTCAAGGCTATAGCCTCTTTTCTTTCTTTGGTTTTTATGACTAGTTTATACATTACAATTCCTATAAAATATTTCCACTACATTGCTACTTTCCACTGCTTTGGGTAATATAAGATTGCTTAGCCAATTAATGTTTCTCTTTCCCTGTTGCTATAATAACACTCTTATTTTTTTTAAATCATTTCTTATGTATCACCATGCTTCAAAATTTTAATTTCAAGTAGATACTGGGGGAACATACTGAAGAATTCATAATCATACATAAAAATATAGCAGATCTGATGGAGATGAATGTCACAATGTAAGAAATAAAAAAATACGATGAAAGCACATAACAGGATTTGAACAGGCAGAGGAAATAATAAGTGGTTTCAAAGACAGTGCATCTGAAATCATACAGATAGTAGAACAGATAGACAGAAAGATAGAAAAAAATCGAGCAGCACAGACATGGGGATTTGAATGACAACACAAAAGGTACAAACATAGGCATTATAGGTATCCCAGAGGGAGAAGAGAAGGGAAAAGGGGCAGAAGAAGTATTAGAGAAAATAATGACTGAAAATTTCCCAACTCTTTTGAAGAACATGAACACAAATGCCCAGTAAACATGAAATACTCCCAACAGTATAAATAGGCCTACCCCGAGACATATACTTATCAAAACTTCCAATGCTGAGGACAAAGAGAGAATACCGAAAGCAGCAAGAGAAAAGAGATCTATCACATACAAGGGAATCTCAATAAGATTAAGTGCTGATTTCTCATCTGAAACCATGGAGGCAAGAAGGCAGTGGTATAACATAGTTAAGGTGTTAAAAGAAAAATACTGTCAGGCAAGAATTCTGTGTCCACCAAAGTTGGCATTCAAAAATGAGGGAGAGTTCAAAATATTCACAGATAAACAGAAATTAAGAGAGTTTATCAACAAGAAACCTGCTCTTCAAGAAATACTAAAGGGAGTTCTGCTGGTTAAAATGAAAAAAAAAAACAGAGAGGGTTGGAGTTGAGTGTAGGAGGGAAGATTATTGGTAAGAATAACTAAAAAATATATAAAGAAAAATAAAAACAATATATGAGGTATACAAACCTAAAGAAATATGGCTAATATAAGTAATGACACAATGTATGAAAACTTTATATTTTATTTCAGTTTTTCTATTTTTGAATTTTGTATTTGATTTCTTTTTAAAATTATTAATATTTTATTTAATTAATTTTATTTGGTTATTTTTTGGCTTTATTTTTAGGAAGGTTTTGCATTGCAGAAGGGTCACAATGTGGCAGGGAAGGATCACAGATATGGGGTGTTGTGATGATATATATGGGGAGGGGTTCCACTGGGTATTGTCTCTAAGGCATATGAATATGTTCAAGTGTTCATGGGGCATTGTCTCGGTGGGTGGAGACCCACACAATAACGGTAAGAATATTGAATTTCAATCCTGGGGAGTTCTGCTATATTCTCTAATAGAATGGCAAGAATCCTTCAATACATGGGTAGTGCTTAGTGAAGGAAGACAGACCATTATGCCAGGCCTTTGATATTGAAGATTGTACTTATGAAACTTTCTTTGTGAAATTGAAACTTAGCATTGTATTATATATTGCTTAAGAATTACCTCCTGAAAGCCTCCTTGTTGTTCAAATGTGGCCTATCTCTAGGCTAAATTCAGCAAAAAATGCATAAACTTTGTCCCGACATGGGACCTGACTCTCACAGATGAGCCTCCCTGGCACTGAGGGATTATTATCAAGTGCCAACTAGTAATGCATCTGGAAAAAAACCTTGACCAAAGGAAGAGATACTAAACATAAATAAGTTTTTATGGCTAAGAGATTTCAAAGTGAGTCAGGAGGTCATTCCAGACCATATGCTTATGCAAGTGTCAGCAGGATCTCATTGACTACCACAGTAAACAGTGTCTCAATAGTGGGACTCCAAAAGGCTCCAGAGACATATAGACACTCTAAGCAGGGCAGACAAACTCAGGAATTCCCCATCTGTTATTGGGCCTTATTTTGGAATTTATGCTTCCCAGTGTAACACAGCTAGATTCACTTATAAATTTCCTACATGTGACTCTTCTTCCCCTTTTACTTGAACCTCTAATTCACAGTATACTTGCTAAATATATGTGTCAGAGACTTACATCTTTG
Organism: Cabassous unicinctus; assembly: GCA_029593785.1. NCBI lineage: Eukaryota > Metazoa > Chordata > Mammalia > Cingulata > Chlamyphoridae > Cabassous > Cabassous unicinctus. Next base: position 23,649 of record JAQZBX010008412.1, read on the forward strand.
GTCTGTTGATTAGTCAGCCAAAGGGGTG